>CAWUDS030003384.1:0-12500 GCA_963859935.3 Lathyrus sativus
GAAATCAGAGTCAACGTAGTTCGCCTACCTACGGGAAAGGAGGGGAAGGTTGCTCGCTAGGATATCGCATCCTATGCCTACGTACTTTCATACAGCATGAAAGATCAGAGCAAACGTAGTTCGGGTCACGTACGACACAAGTCTGTCTTGATTGTTTTTATCTCCTTCTGAAAAAGGGTTTTTCTGATTACTGGTCCAAGCAGACAAAAATGACGTTTTGATGAGTTCACATTCTTTTACGGAAGAAGTGTCTTTTATTGTGTTTGAAATATTTATTGTGTTTTTCTGTTGGTTTTGAGAAAGAAGAGACAGAACCCTAACCTATGGTTGAAAAGGGAGTCAAACTAACCTAATGTTATCATGCATGGGTTAAGACCTAATGTCTATCAGGTTCCTCTCTTGCGCAGAGAGAAACAGAGATCCTAAGGGGATAAACAGAAACAGAAACAACAGCATATATATAGTAAAGCAGTAAAATGCATGAATGCAGCAGTACAAGCGAGGCAAGGGAGTCCCACTCAACCTCGAATCTAGAAAACAACAGGCAGAAGCGAACGAAATTCACTTCCAACCTAACAGATTAATTAGCAAACAATACAGTCCGGGGAACTCAAACAATACATCAAAAGCTTATAAACAGCAAAAATAAACAGCAAACAGCAACTCTGCACAGCAGGCTCTATCATCTTCTATCTTCAAGTCATCTTTAAAACATATACAAGCTTCAAGCAAGCATCAACCTTCAGGGAGGGAAACTCTAATAGTAAGCACCTTCAACAGCTTCAAACAGCAAAGCTTCAAACAGCAGCAGTCACATGCACAACTTCAGCAGCACAATCTTCATCTTCAAGCAAGGTCTCTATCTTCAATCTTTCATGGCTTTTCTTCAAGTCCCACTCTCCAAGATGAGTAGTAGTTAACAAGATGAATTGGATGTTAAACAGTCAGTTGCCTACCAAGGGTGGCCTACTGACTGTTAACATGATACAGACAGTTTTCTCTCAAAAGTTCTATCTTTTAAATACATTCACTAATCCTTCCAAAGGAAGGAGGTGGGTATTTAAAAGAGA
Organism: Lathyrus sativus; assembly: GCA_963859935.3. Classification (NCBI taxonomy): domain Eukaryota; kingdom Viridiplantae; phylum Streptophyta; class Magnoliopsida; order Fabales; family Fabaceae; genus Lathyrus; species Lathyrus sativus. The sequence continues at coordinate 1,071 of CAWUDS030003384.1, forward strand.
CTTTGAATCATAGAGAAAGAATGGAGGCAAACAAGACCTTCCATGTTTATGAAGCAAGTTTCTACTCTAAGCTCTACCTAGCTCCTAGTTCCTATAACCTTCAACAGCTGCAGGCAAGCTACAATCTTCATCAACTCTTGAAATTGATCCTCACTCCTTTTGTCTTCAAGGGGAATTCATCAGCAAAGTCTTCAGCTCAAACCCAAACCCCAAGCAAGCCCAATACCTCACACAATCAAACAATAACCCTAGAAAGGGCACACCATACAATCAATCAATTACAAAACTATACTAAGAGTATTAACATAATAGGGGGAATTCTAACATTTTCTAAGGGATCTATTATGCTTACCCTTAATACCCCTATAGTCCCATCTTCTAATTTGTCCTAAGAAACCCAAAAAGAAATTTGTTTTGTTACACCTATGTTATTCAAAACCCTAATTAACTAGTCTAATAGTTTCTAACTAAACTACCTAAAAGGAAATCCTATAAATTGTGGTATAAAAACCAGGGGCACCTAATATCCATATCTAGTTGTACCAAAAAGAATGGGGTTAAAATCCTAAAGGAAACTCTTAAACTAAATTCAACAAATAGTAGCATCAACTAAAAGAATTAAAAAAAGCAATTAAATGTAAAAATATGCAAAAAAATGCAAAAATGAAGTAAAATGGCAATTTCATGGTTTTATATTTTTCTTGACAAAAAAAGGAAAATGGGAAAAAAAATCCCATTGAAAAATAGTGATTTTTCAATTTATTATGGATTTTAAAAGTTATAAAAAAATTTGGAGTGAAATTAATATGAGAAAATGCATGGGGGGTGCACCAAGTAATAATATTCAGTTAGTTTACGGTTTGGGCCCAGAATATGGGGGGCGAATAGGAAACGCGCTTGGCCCATTGTATCAGAAAAACACAAAGAAAATCAAAAGAAAAATAGGAAAATTGGCGGTGTAGAAATGAAAGAAAATTAGTTATAAAGTGACTTGGGCCTGCATGGGGGGTTGGAATAGCAGATGCACACAAAGCCCATGGATGCGTTTTAAATGAAACGCGGCGTTTTACACGCCCAGAACTCCCTCCAAATTCGTTTCAAATCGCAGCCGTTCGATCCTTCTCCAAGTCAATTGGTCAACATTCAATCAACGGAAGTGATTTCATCTTCTACCTTGGGCAACCTAGGGTTTCAGAAAAGCCATGAACACACATTCATGCAACCATCTTCTACTCACGCGTATGGCCTCGTTTCTCCACCAAATTGCACGCTACAAGAACCAAACTTGACTAGAATCTCACGTAGAATACAACTGTGGTGTTGGTTTGCATTAAAACTCTCTCTATCGTCCAAACCGAAAGGTATAACATCATGGATTCAACATTTCATCAGGTTTCGATCGTCACCAAACTCACCATTCTTTGTACAGAAATAATCCTTAGGCTATACTGATCAAAAATAACTAATCATCTAAGATTTTAACAACTTAATCACTATGTTCTATGTCAAAACAGATTTCATGCTCACATGTCAACCTTCACCATATCGTGCCAAAATCTCCAGAAACAAACCTCTAATCATCTAGATCATGCTTAACCTAGCAATTCTACCTAATGCTATCTAGATCAAGCCAAATTGTGAGAAACACTAACCTGGTAAGAAGTTGAAAACAGATGGTGATTTTCTTCACTTCAAAGCCTACAATGCTCCAAGATCCACCAATGGACTATACTTTTGCTTCTGTTTGCAATAATTCGAGCTCAAACCACCTGGATCCTTGTAACCGATTTCAATTGCACTTGGATGTGAAAATTTTGCAGAGCACGATGCAGGCCACTATTCACTCAGATCTTGATTGCAATGTGATCGATGATGATTGTTGAGTAGAATAGGAACAAAATCTTGAAGGAATGATGAAGAAATAAGAAGATTTGAAGCAATTTGCAAAAAAGCAAGATGAAGTGAAACTATGAGTTTTTGATCAAAATGAAGTTCAACCTTTTTTTGGATCAGTTAGAATGAATATATAGATGATGATGGAAAGTTCCAGAACTTGCTAGATTGATCTCATGAGAAGTTTCTTATATCTTTGCATGAGAAAGTGAAATTGGTGAGTTGAGAAAATCAGTCCATGAAACCTTGTTGCAGCTCCTCATTCTCACTTGAAAATCTCATTAGGTGATATTTTGAACATGTGGAAAGGCCTTGCTAGCTTGCACATTAATCCCTTGTATGCATTGGATGTGTAACTTCAATTATAAGCAAGCCATGATAATTCCCAAATTCTGATCTCAAACCCAAAATCTAACATTGCCAATGGTCTTAAAATGTCTTTTACCTTCAAAATGGTTGGTCATATGCTTGGTTTTGCTTTTGTATCAAAAAATCACAATTTTGGTCATTTAAAAAGGTACTTTTCCCTTTATAATTGGTCAATTTTGCAATTCTAAGCTATGAGCATTTCCAAACTTCCATGATCAATTTTCTAGACTCAAAATGCCATTTGGAGAAAGTTTTATGTTGAACATTTCTTCATTTGAAGTTTGGAAATAGGAGTTTTGGGCATATGCTTGAAATGACCTGTAATTCCACTTTCCCAAAATACCCCTGGCTTGCCAAGATCATAAGTAGAGTTCTACAAATCATATGAAGGAATACTATACCTTTCTAGAAAGCTAAGATCATGAGGAACAACTTTCATGTTGGCCAGAAATCCATTTGAAAGCTCCTTGAGGGGTAAAAGTTGCTTGTAAGTCAAGTAACTTTCACAGACAAATTTCAGTGCCCTCTGATGACCTGTAACTTGCAAGAACCATAACTTGAGTTCTATAAATCTCCTTGATGCCTTCCACCACTCAAATTAAAGGTCTTGAGATACTATACAAGTTTAATGTTGGCCAAGGATCCATTTGAGACTTTCATTTTGAATTATCTTGCTTGGAAGTTTGCCCTAAATCAGGGGATTTTACACAGAAACCCTAATTCAGAAACTTCTCTTCTTCTTGATTTCTTTTGATTTCTCCTTGGCACAACACCAAATCCATATCCACATATCAAATGAGGCATCCCACATCTTCCAAACAGGCCTTGATGCCCTTCAATCAAGCATTTGACCTAGGGTTGACCCAGGGTTGACCCAGATACCCTAGTTGACTGTCTTCAACTGCAGCTCTTGCAATTACACCAATGACTTGTCTCACTTTCAAAATGACCCTCCAGGTCTTCCATGATGTCAATTCATAGCTCACAACTTCTCTGATGATCCTCACATATCCTCAAGATAGGAGAGAAACCCACTGCTTGGTCCACTAACTTCTCAAGCTTCAATTTCTTTCTGATGACTTGGATAGGCTTGAATTTGAATAAGAACCTCTTGATGTGCTCATAGAGATAAGAATGGCACTTGGTCCCTTGTTGGATGGCTTGCCCATGCTATGCTATGCAGATGAATGAATATGTACATGACCTAATGTGCAAATGTTAATGCAATTGAAACATAAACCAAGTGAAGTAGGTTGAGCAAATTTTAGGGTGCAACACTACCAGAGCCCGAATCAGAGTCAACCTCACAGCAGTCATTCTTCTGATTGAGTCTGAAGACTTCAAGGGTAGCTCCCCTCAACAGCAAATAAAGTGTGAAAGCCCAGTTCCCCGAAAGCTGGCAATCTGCATTTTATCATGTCATTTCTTTACATTTGTAGTTTCTTTCCTGTAGAATTGCAAATTTCGCTTGTAAAACATGATTGTTTTTCAATTGATATTGATAATGAAATAAATATGCATGTTTTGAACTAATCCATTCGTGTTCACTCTATTGCTTTCTTTTATTTCAAACGCTTGTTTAAGTGGAATCCGGGGAGGATGACGAAATCCCATGATGCGTAAGCTTCCGATGCTATGCTTTTGAATAAAAAACCTGTTGATGATGTACAGGCATTGTTTCAAATCCCCAAACACCGGAGATATAAGGAAGATAATCCCTTGTTAGCCCCTTTGAGCCTAGTTATAGGAGTTTCTTTCTGAAGATAGACAAACCCTCAATCTTAACCCGGGGCAGGGTAGGTGTCAGTTAATTTGACCAAGCGTTCAAATTACAACAAAGATTGTCTGTTCGAGGACCAATCACACCGCTATAGGTCGTACCTAAAAAACCATGATGGTTAAACCTGGCCGATCAGGAGTGAAACAGTCATAATCTCTTTAACAAGTCATACGAGCTGATGCCATACGATTTGTTCAAAAAAAAATCGAAAAGAAAAAGCCCGCTAAGTCGAATCTTGAAAGCAAGCGACCTAGGCAAAAATTAGGGTACCCCGCTGGACTTCGAAATTGAAGAAACTCGAAAGAGTCAGTCCATGCAAAAGTTAGGGGAAAATGAAAAAACGAAAAACGAAAAACGAAAAGCGAAAAAAGATTACGAAAGAAAATCCTCAAACAAGAACGAAATCGTGTGGCTACCGGCGCCTAAAGAAAAACGAAAAGGGAGTGACTGTCACTTTGAAAAAGAATGATTCCTTGAAGTGTCACTCAACCTTTGAAAGGTGAACGCTAAGGTCGAATTAGCTGAACGTAGGATCGGAGAACATCAAGGAGAATGGGTGGGTTAAAATGAATTTTGAGCCTTTATCCTTTATTTCTTAAAACCGTGAACCTGACCACGTTACAACCTTTAAAAGACCTAATTGAAATAGGTTTGTTTCGAAAGCATACTTCGGTAAAGATCGCATCAGAACTGACTCCTAGATAGGATTCCCATTACAGCGTTGTATTAATGTTGACATGTTAATGAATGATTTCATATATTTTATGTCATAAAATTTTTTCCAGTGAACAGGAATGGATTTTGAAAACTGTCATATGCATTGCATTTGATATGTCTTTTATGCAGAACAACTTATTTTACTAGCGAGTAAGCGCTTGACAGCAGGAAAGTTTCCACAATGGAAGGTCTGATCAGGGCAGAATGCAGAACGCCAGAATATTCCGGTGAACCGGGGCAAGCTATGTCAAATGATCACAGATGGGTATCAGCCATCCAGAAATCATTAACCCGGGGCAATCAGATCGAGATTTGATGAATCTCTCGCAGCCAAGGGTACTACTCCCCACAGATCAGCCCATGAGGGGCAAAGTCATGACAAGACTGGGGCAGGTCACCCCGAGAGCGTCAAAGCCTCCCTTATCCTGAAGGTTATTAACTTGAAACGCCTTTGCAAGGTTCAAGATACTGAGGTAGATCAAGGTGCAGAGATTGCAGATTTACTTTCAAGGAACATCCCCAAAGAGATCCCACCGGGCTGGGGCAAAAGCCGAAAGCGAAGGAGCCGTTCCTCCCCGTGTTGGCATAAATTGTCAGAATTTACCAGAAGGTCATAAGATTCTGGGGCAAGCCATCTCAAGTTCGTTTCATGGCATGTTTTTCCAAGCAGGATGATTCCTTCTTCCCCAGCAAGTTCAGCAGTGTTTTCCCCACCGAGTTTGAATAGAGACCGCGAGCATTGATATGTCTCCCCAAGCAGAGATAGATTCTCTCCTCAGCCAGATGTATCCTAGGCAGGATCATCCTCTCCCCAGCTGAGTCCTGCGCTGAAGCGTATGTTCATCCCCAGCACTGAGTCAACGTGCAGTTTTCTCATGAAAGACTATTTGCCAGTGTTCAGCTTTCGATAGTCCAGACTGAAGTCTCCAGCGGAATTGAGATTCCCCACAGAGTTGTATTCTCCCCGGCAGGTAGGAGTGATTCCAGCGTCCGGTTACCCTTCTCAGCCGAGTTTGTAGTTTCCCAAGAGAGTCGAGGTCTCGGAAGTCGTTCAAGCCATGATTGGTTTTCCCCAGTAGAATAACTGATGTTGTATTTCCCCATCTGAGTCGTTATCTCCAGAAAGTTTTGCCGCGAAGGCCGTGCAATTTACTTCTACGATTGACATCGTTTTTCGCAGCAGTATGGTTTGTATACTTAGTTGAGCGAGTACAGGTCCTCGAAGAACCTTACTCCCCTGCAGCAGTCGACTGAAGTTCAGTTCCCCAGGCGGAGTCTAATTGAGATTGGTGTGACTTCTTCTCCTCGGCAGGATGATTCCTCCTCTCCATCAGAGTGGTCCTTTCTCCTTGACAGGAGGATTCTCCCTTCAGCATTTATTTTGCTGATGGGGTCGTAACATTTTGCATGATTGCATAGCATTTACCCTAAAAATGCGTAGCATTTCCACCGGGTGGAGCATTACGCCATGGTCAAACATATGCATACGAAACATGAGCTAGGTCGTTACCGTTCTGGTTTTGCAGGTGTTCCTCTGCAGAATGGTTCGCTCGAGATGATTCTTGAATCTCCCCAGCGAAGTTGTTTGCTTAAGAGGATTCTTAAAATCCCTAGTGAATTTTCCAGAGTTGGTTGCTCAAATTGATGCTTAGAGTCCCCGGCAGAGCGTTTGCTCAGGATAAATCCTGGAATCTCCGGTAGAGTTATTGGTTCAGGATGATTCTTGAAGTCCCCGGCGGAGTTACTTGTCCAAGATGATTCTTGAAGTCCTCAGCAGAGTTGATTCATCCAAAATGATTTCTGGATCCCTGAAGCAGAGTTACTTGATAGTTCTTCAGAATCCCCAGCGGAGATGTGTCATCCCCAGCAGGTTTTGAACAGAGGAGCTAAAATTTCCTTGAAGACTTGATGATTGAAGTCCGGCAGCGGTGCCAAAACCCCAGACATACTGATGAAGTCAAACTGCGATGTCAAAGCAGTTCTCTCAGCTGACGCGGAGTGCCTGATGGCAAAAGATTGTATATCATTAGTGGTTCCTGATTGATTAAGGATTCCATTTGAAGACTTACTGATGAAGTCCAACTGCGATGTCGAAGCAGTTCGCCTAGCTGACGCAGGGCGCCTGATGGCAAAAGATTGTGCATCCTTAGTAATTGCTGAATGATTAAGGATTCTATTTGAAGACTTACTGACGAAGTCCAACTGTGATGCAGACGCAGTTCTCTCAGCTGATGCAGAGTGCCTGATGGCAGAAGATTAGATATCCCTATTTGGTTCATGATTGATTGAGAATTCTATTCCCAACTTAATGACGAAGTCCGGCTGACGCCCGAAAATGTCTTTGAATGCCCGACGGCATAATTAACTTGATTGTTAAAAAGTTCCTAATGACTTAATAAGTCCCAAGGAATCCTTCTGCCGCAGTGTCGCAGAAAGCCTGATGGCAATACCAGATATGTATCATCGGTTACCGAGTGACCAGTGAGCCCTTGATGACTTGAGGAAGAAGCTGCGGCGAAATCTGATAATCATCCCGAAGGAGACTTAAGAGTAGCCATCATTCACCAGTTACCGAATGACCGGTGATCCCTTATTGACTTACTGATGAAGTCCGACAAAGATGTTATCGGCGTGCCTAGCGACACGATGAGTCCATAGGTGACGATAAGGAATTCTTCTGCAGTGGCGCAGAATGCCCGACGGCAGAATCAGCCATCATTCACCAGTTACTGAACGACCGGTGATCCCTTATTTACTTACTAATGAAGTCCGACAAAGGTGTTGTCGACGTGCCTAGCGACACGATGAGTCCGTAGGCTACGATAAGGAATTCTTATGCAGTGGCGCAGAATGCCCGACGGCAAAATCAGCCATCATTCACCAGTTGCTGAATAACCGGTGATCCCTTATTGACTTACTGATGAAATCCGACAAAGATGTTGTCGACGTTCCTAGCGACATGATAAGTCCATAGGTGACGATAATGAATTCTTCTGTAGTGGCGCAGAATGCCCGATGGCAGAATCAGCCATTATTCACCAGTTACCGAATGACCGGTGATCCCTTATTGACTTACTGATGAAGCCCGATAAAGATGTTGTCGACGTGCCTAGCGACACGATGAGTCCATAGGTGACGATAAGGAATTCTTCTGCAGTGGCGCAGAATGCCTGATGGCAGAATCAGCCATCATTCACTAGTTACTGAATGACCGGTGATCCCTTATTGACTTACTGATGAAGTCCGACAAAGGTGTTGTCGACGTGCCTAGCGACACGATGAGTCCATAGGCTACGATAAGGAATTCTTCTGCAGTGGCGCAGAATGCCCGACGGCAAAATCAGCCATCATTCACCAGTTACTGAACGACAGGTGATCCCTTATTGACTTACTGATGAAGTCCGATAAAGGTGTTGTCGACGTGCCTAGCGACACGATGAGTCCATAGGCTACGATAAGGAATTCTTCTGCAGTGGCGCAGAATGCCCGACAGAAAAATCAACCATCATTCACCAGTTGTTGAATAACCGGTGATCCCTTATTGACTTACTGATGAAGTCCGACAAAGATGATGTCAACGTTACTAGCGACATGATAAGTCCATAGGTGACGATAAGGAATTCTTCTGCAGTGGCGCAGAATGCCCGATGGCAGAATCATCCATTATTCACCAGTTACCGAATGACCAGTGATCCCTTATTGACTTACTGATGAAGTCCGACAAAGATATTGTCGACGTGTCTAGCGACACGATGAGTCCATAGGTGACGATAAGGAATTCTTATGCAGTGGCGCAAAATGTCCGACGACAGAATCAGCCATCATTCACCAGTTACTGAACGACCGGTGATCCCTTATTGACTTACTGATGAAGTCCGACGAGGATGTTGTCGACGTGCCTAGCGACATGATGAGTCCATAGGTGACGATAAGGAATTCTTCTGCAGTGGCGCAGAATGCCCGACTGCAAAATCAGCCATCATTCACCAGTTACTGAATGATCGATGATCCCTTATTGACTTACTGATGAAGTCCGACAAAGGTGTTGTCGATGTGCCTAGTGACATGATGAGTCCATAGGCTACGATAAGGAATTCTTCTGCAGTGGCGCAGAATGCCCGACGGCAAAATCAGCCATCATTCACCAGTTACTGAATAACCGGTGATCCCTTATTGACTTACTGATGAAGTCCGACAAAGATGTTGTCGACGTGCCTAGCGACACGATGAGTCCATAGGTGACGATAAGAAATTCTTCTGCAGTGGCGCAGAATGCCCGACGGCAAAATCAACCATATTTCACCAGTTACCGAATGACCGGTGATCCCTTATTGACTTACTGATGAATTCCGACAAAGATGTTATCGACGTTCCTAGCGACATGATGAGTCCATAGGCGACGATAAGGAATTTTTCTGCTATGACGCAGAATACCTGACAGCATAATCGATCATCCATTACCAATTACCGTGTAACTGGTGACCCCTTGATGACTTGAGGACGAAGATCTACAGTAAAATCAGATAATTATCTTGACGGAGATTAGACCCTTCACCAGTTACCGTGTGACCAATTCCCCAACAGAGTTGTCGTGCAACTGTCATGCTCAGTTTTGAAGATGTTCCTACCAATCCAAGTATTGTTTACCTGTATGGTTAGCAAATCACTAGTTACCGTGCAACCAGCGATCCCTCGATGATTTGAGGATGCAATGATATCAGATAAATCAGAGAATCATCCTGACGGAGGTTCAGATCATTATTTCTCCAGCTAGTTGCCGTGCAACTATCATTTCAGTTTCCGAAGATTTGTCCCCATCAGAGTACCGTGTACTTGTGCAGTTGGAAAATTTCAGGGTTTGTTGGTATGCAACCGTCTTTTACCTTGATTGTGTGAGAGTTGTTCGCTTCTCACCCAGTCAGGTCTAAGCCGTTTGAATAGGGGCAGCTTTTGCACCCCAAAATTTGCCCAACATTTCTTCACCTAGCTTATGTTTCATTACATTCACCTTAACATTATCATTTGCATTTCATTGATATGTATGCAGGAGATCAAGAGGTATGATTACCAATTAAGAGCTATACAAGACTATGAGGCTAGCTAAGAAGGTTATTCAAGTGTTCAAGGGTTGATATCCTTGTCAGAGAAGTTAAAAGATCCTCAGAGAGGGTGGGTGAAACCAAGAGTGTGTGTCTCCTAACTTGAGAGTTGTGGAAAGTCATCAGATGATTTTGAGGCCATGAAGTTGGACTTGAGGTCTTGAGAGAGCTTATGAGAAGTGTTGAAGATCACTTTGAGGCCTAGACAGGTCATTGTGCAAGATTAAGAAGGCTCAGCCATGAGTGGTGCAGCTAGGGTTTGACTGGGTCAACCCTAAGTCGACTGAGGATTTGAAGAACGTTGAGACTTAATCCAAGAGCCATGTGATCATGGATTGATGCATTGAGATTTTCTAAGGATGATTCCAAGGTTAACTCATCATGATTGAAGAGTTTGAGAAGTTTCAGGCTAAGGTTTCTAAGACTTGACAATGTAAAATCCCCTAGTTTGACCCCTGAATTCAAGACTATTTAACTCAAGATATGATTGTCATCTCATCTTGACCCCAACATGATTGTTGTAGGGAATTATCTTAGCTTTAATTTGAGTACTATAAGTCCTTGATAGGGTTTATAGAACTCAAGTTATGAGCCAGACAAGTTACAAGTCATCTGAGGCATGTGAATTTGGAGCTTGAAAGTTACCCCAACTTGCATGACATTTTTTCCCTAGAAGGATGATTCCTATGAACTTTTGGTCAACATGAATGTTTTTCCTTATCCTCTTAGCTTTCCATAGAGTACTAGAAGTCCATGATTGGATTTGTAGAACTCAAGTTATGGCTTTGACAAGTCAAGGGTATTTTGGGTATTTGGGCATTACAGGTCATTTTGAACCATAAGTCAATTTCACCATCTTGCAAGCCTCAAATGAATTTTTGTTCAACATGAAAGTTGTTCAAAATGATGTTTTTAGCTTGTCTAAGTATCAAGAGTCCATTGATATGGATTATATCAAGCATTGGTGGAAGAAAGTTCATATAAAGGCCATTTTAATGAATTAAAATGAGAAAATTCAAAACAATTGAGAACAACATGTTTTCAAGTCAAATTTGTAGTCAATTTGAATGGAATTGATGTTCTAGAGAGATTGGAATTATTAAATTTTTGGTTTGAAGTCCATAACATGGCCATTTGGAAGGTTTCTTCACAAATAAGAAACATATCCCACACACTCTGTAGATTGAAATCAAGGGATGGAAACCACTTCACTACATTCCACAAGGCTTAAGTGAATGATTGGGACTGAGTTTAGAGTATGAATAAGGCTTTAAGGTGGATATCCACATTGAAAATTTGGAAGGAAAATGAAAATCCAAAATTCATAAGTGAGCTTGGTTTGGGCCTCCAACTCATTGAAACAGATTATAAATAGGATTTAGAACAGAAATGGAAGCTTCTAGTGCTCATTTTCGTGGAGAAGCCATTAGAGAGAAGTGAAGAAGGAAGCTTGAAATTGAAATTTCATTTTGGAGTTCAAGAGCATATCAAAGCAAATTGAGGATTTCATCACCTTCTACATACATCTTGGAGTGAATCTGCACTTCTGTGGAGGCTGAATCGTGCAAGAAC
>CAWUDS030003384.1:17500-25974 GCA_963859935.3 Lathyrus sativus
GTGTCCTTCTTTCTAAACTCACAAAATACCCCTTATGACACTTATTCCTCATTTCTTTTAATTCCAATAATAATTCCAATAATATTAATAATAATATTAATAATAATAATAATAATAATAATAATATTACTTTTAATAATCAAATTATTATCATTATCATTATTTTATATTAATATTAAAGGCCATCACTTCTTAAATAATCCCCACAAAAGATACGCCAAAATAAAATAACACCGGAAAGACTAAATAACTAAAATGGGTGTTACAGACATCATCTTCCTTCGAGCCTCCTTGCACGCAGATAGTATGCTCTTGGCTTCCTCGGGCGTCACCGTGGGATCGTTCCGACTTGAAAAGAAGTTCGGTCGGAGACAGCAAGAGGGCATGACGAACCCGCTCTTCGGGGACCCATCTGTCAGATCAATCCGAGGCACCTCGTCCTCCCGTCGCCGTTTGTGAACCAGGGGCTGCGTCGAGGACCTACTTCCCGCGGAGATGAGGTTGTTCCCAAAGATCCGCCGGCCAACTCCCTCCGCGCAGCAGGGGCCCGACCTTGAGCACGACGGTTTCCCCTGTTCATCAGCTTCCTCACCCTTTCCTCCACGGAACCCATTGAGCCTGCAAAACAAACACAAGAGAAACGGTTAGGAGCGAAATCTAGACAAGTATAAAAAGCAGCCCGAAGGCACTCAAACTACCTAGGAACCGATGAGCCTCGGCTTCTGTCCTGCATTCGAGCAGAGTCTTTACATTAATATACCGGGCCTCCGTCAGTATTTGCCCATCTGCGCCGCGGATATACTCCCCGTGGGGGGACACACACTTCTGAGGAGGAAGGCGACCGACAAAGTCCACCAACCTCCGGAAGTCCAGGATCTCCTCCTCGCCCAGCCGACCAGGCCTGAAGATGAAGTTGTTAGTGACCAAATGGAAATGTTGATCCCCCCAGTCCAAGGGGAAATATGACTCATAGTTGTCCTCGAAACGCCCCTCCACGACTACCACTTCCTTTCGAAAAATCGTCTCGTACGCGTCGTCCGTGGCCGGCATGACCACGAACCAACGATCTTTAAAGCCTCGAACAGAGTCAGTATACGGGCGGAAGAGCCTGGTCGCCTGCTTCAGTAAAACCCAACTATGCCGACCAACCGTCGTCTGACGTTGCAAATGGAGGACACAGAAGAATAGGGGAATGGTGGCTCCGAGCTCCAAATAGTTACACGCGATCTCGAACGCTCGGAGGAAAGCCAGCGAGTTCAGTTGAAGTTGGGAAGGCGCCAGCATTAGGTGGTCGAAAACCCCTTGCTGAAAGCCGGTAAAAGGCAATCGCATGCCCACCTCTTTGAAGGCGAACTCATACATTGGGGAACCGGCCACCCTCATAACGCGAGCAGATACGATCGACCTCCGAGGCCGGCAAGCGCAGAATTGACAGGGGCTCCCGGCCAATCTATCCTCTATCACAGCGAACACGTCCAAATCGTCGAGGACGAACCTCAACATATAATTTAGGGTTCCTCCCCGACCCATTCTTCAAAGGCCTCTCCGAAGGATCAAGGTTGACCTCCTCCTCGCGACCTTCCTCGTCCGCCGACAAGTACCACTCCACGTCTTCCTCATTGCGACCAGCCATTTATACTTGAAAAGCAGAGGAACTCAGTGAATTCGACAACCAAATCAAATTCACCCTTCCACCGAAGTTCAAGTAAAAGGGCGCGGTCGCCTAACCGCCCATGTGACGAGCGGAGGGGGGCGACTTTATCCCCCGAGGAGGGCCAGTGAGTACACCCTTTGTCCTTGGCGCACACATCCACTCGTACCCGGGACATTCATCCCATTGTCCCCGGGGCATTCAAAGTTCTCTCATTCCTCCCCGAGGCGCTCATCGCACAAGAGCCGGGGACAATCGTTTTCTACCCTAATTTTGAAGGATCCTCCGGCGAATTCGCCGGAAAAACCCACGACATTCCCAGCGCCCCCAGCGAAGCCGCCGGAAACACCGCCACAAACAGCAAAAAATGCCAAGAAAGGTGCGGAAACTTACGTGATATGAATGCAGAAAAGTTGCTGTCGGGCAGAAAAATCCCAGATGTCGGGAAGAAAATTTCGGGCGTTGAGCAGCTGCAAAAAGCGAATGAGCGAAAAGACGAGCAAGGTTTATGCATATATACCCCTAGCACGGGAAATGAAGCGTCGCTAGGCATTCAAGTGCCTAGGCCGTAGCCGTTACAAGGAGACACATGGCGACCCTCCATCTTCCCTGCGTCTCTTTAACTTCTCCCCTTGACCGCGGGCACCTCCTCGACGTAAGCTTACCTGGCCGCCACGATCACAACCTGCCCGACGGATACCTGTCCGACTGATCGCGCGCCCGACACTATTCCATGTTCAAGTCATAGCGCCCCCAGCGGAGCCGCTGGAAATACCGCCACAAACAGCAAAAAACGCCAAGAAAGGTGTGGAAACTTACGTGATATGAATGCAAAAAAGTTGCTGCCGGGTAGAAAAATCCCAGATGTCGAGCAGAAAATTTCGGGCGTTGAGCAGTTGCAAAAAGCGAATGAGCGAAAAGACGAGCCGGGTCTACGCATATATACCCCTAGCACGGGAAACGAAGCGTCGCTAGGCATTCAAGTGCCTAGGTCGTAGCCGTCACAAGGAGACACGTGGTGACCCTCCATCTTCCCTGCGTCTCTTTAACTTCTCCCCTTGACCGCGGGCACCTCCTCGACGTAAGCTCACCTGGCCGCCACGATCACAACCTGTCCGACTGATCTCGCGCCCGACATCATTCCCTGCTCAAGTCATAGCTTCCACGACCGCGAACAACGACTTGTGGGCTACTGTTCTGGACTGGGCCGACGCTTAGCCTATAACAAACAGGCACAAGCCCCAATGAGGATTGGCCCCTTGAATACCACGCTAACGGGCAGGTTGCCCACCGAGCACAACATCTCCCTGTCGGGCACAGACCAACATTTGTCGAGCAGGACCATCGCTTTCGACCAGCCAGCCTCCCTCTTCCCCATCGTTAAGCAGGTCCCTCGCATCCGACCAGCCGCCTCTGTCTGCCCGGGGGACTCCTCGAGCCTTTCCCCACGTTCTCCACGTGTCCCTCACGCAGGGACACGTCATAACGTAACTACCCACTTCTTGGAGATTCGGTCTACCTCCTCCCGGATAATGCGGAATAGTTACCCTAGGGCGAAGACCACGTCCTGGTCTTCACGACGCCACGTCAGCCCTAGCAGTTACTAACATTGGTCATGGCAGCTCAGCCCAGTGTTAGGTAACCGTTGGTCCTGCGCTGGAGGCTCACTATAAATACCCTCTTCACTAGAAAGTCAGGTAACTTAACTTCTTACTCTCTCTCTGTGCTTGCTTCCACTCTGCCCGTCACTTACTTTGGCATCGGAGTGTGTTTCAGGTACATCCCCCCTCCTCTTTAATACTTTCGGTGAGCAACTAGCATATCAACAGCGTGTGGCAGTTCATAACTCCCCTTCTGGTCAGATACGATCAAATACATTAGAGAATTCATCATGTAAGAAATTGACTATCAAAGTAGGATCAAACAAGCCAAAAATAAAGTTCACTAAGAGATCTCTAAAAATGCCCCCACAACCACTAGCCGGAGAGTCCATCGCACCATCACAACTATAATTTAACCAAGATCTATTAGAAGGTTGTCATATATCTTCCTTCACCACTAGAGCTTTAGGAAGATGAAGATTTACATTGAATGATTTGAGAAGATCGAAATTCATCCATGTGAAGGAAGAAAGAAGAAGAGTATTGTTACCTATCAACATGATTTGAGCTTTAATGTTGGATATATTGATACGAATAGGGTGATTTTGTTGAGGTATCTAGCTGAATTTCTAGTATGCCAAATAGCCGAAATAATGTAAACCATTGTAGCTTTGATGATTAGGGATCCCTAAGGAGAATTGCTTTTGTTACATAGAGACCACAAGTCCTCAGTAGAAGTAATGTTAATTGTTAAAGAGTCCCACTTGCAAATGCTCAGGCTTGATACCGTACCAAAGAGTTGGAAAAATATTCCAGGCCATTGACATTACCTCCTCCTAAGTACTCCTATATTGATTACACGCTAAAACTAAAAAATTATATTTTATTTATAATATTTATATTTATAATATTAATATATTAAATAAATAATTAAATAGAGTAAATTCATTTATCATCACCAAAGTAACAACTTTGAATTTGAATTCACTCTATCTAAGCCAACAGGATGGTCCCATCCCATGTCTTTGTGCAGCCTATGTTTTACTAGCCTGCTGCTCCACCCTTCTGAAACTGCTTTTACAACTTACGTGTCATTCAATATTTGGAAACACCGGCGGTGCTAGCAACACCACCGCCGCATGCTCACCGTTTGTCACAAAATCACTGACATAAAGTTTTCACTTTTACAACCATCTTTATATTTACAAAACTACCCTTCAATATAGTAACACTGTTCCATTTATCATATGAAAACAAAACAAATGTTAAGGTTGTCTTTGTTTTTGTGACGGAATTTAAGAGGTTGTCTTTGGCAATACATGTGTTAATGTTTGACATGGTAATGTAACAGTTGTCACACAATACTAGTTTCTTCAACTTTGAACAACCGCATGATTCTTTTTCACAACATGCATGTTCTTTTTCACTATGGATTCTAATAGATTTTCATTCTCAGAACCATTTCTATCACACAGAAGAAAGCTTTTTTCTGAGTTTAGTTTATGTGTTGGAGCTTCTTTGCTTTTGTGTTCTCTTTTCTTTTTTAGTAACTCACTCAAAGTTCCTAAAAATTCTGTCTTTCTTTCTGTTTTCAATACTTCTAACATAAACTCTTCATTTGTTTCACACCCTTTTTCTTTAGATAGTACTAATCACTCTTGTTTATCTCAGAATAATGTTTCTGAGAACCCTCTTAAGAGAGTTGAAGAAGGTAGTGTTGTTTTTGGTGGAACACTTGGTGACATGATGCAGAACTCTACTTTTATGAGTTCTAATGTGACCAATGATGATGATTTATACAATGGAAATACTAGTGTTGTTGAGGTAAGAAATGAAGGGGATTTTGTTAGGGATAAGAATGTGAGTTTGATCACTCATAGTGATGATGATGAACAAATGGAGAATATGGAGGTTGGTTTTTTAGATGAAAAGTGTGATATCTTTGATGGAAAATGGATAAGAGATTATTCAAAACCATATTATCCTTTAGGTTCTTGTCCCTTCATTGATAGAGATTTTAACTGCCACCTTAATGGGAGGATTGATCTTGAATATGTTAAATGGAAGTGGAAGCCAAATAAATGTCACATTCCAAGGTATTATTTTGATTAATGTTACTCATTAGCAAGTTGAAAGTGTTGTTAATTTTTAGTTATTTTGGTTTGAAGATGATTATTGATGTTATATGATATCTATCAGTTTGAATGCAACTGATTTTCTGGAGAGGTTACGCGGTCGGAGACTTGTTTTTGTTGGAGATTCGTTGAACAGGAATATGTGGGAGTCTCTTGTTTGTATACTTCGACAAAGCGTCCGGAACAAGAAACGTGTTTTTGAAATTTCGGGGAAAAGAGAATTTAAGAAGAAAGGCGTCTATGCTTTTAGATTTGAGGCAAGTTTCTTGTTTACGGATAATCTTTTGTCAACTGAGAATCTTGGAATGGTATATGTTAATAGAATTTATCTGGTTTGTTTTTTCAGGATTACAATTGTTCGGTTGATTTTGTTGCTTCACCGTTTCTTGTTCGAGAATCGAGTTTCAAAGGCAAAAATGGCTCATTTGAGACATTGAGATTGGATTTGATGGATCACACAACTACAAGGTATCAGGATGCTAATATTTTAGTCTTCAATACAGGCCATTGGTGGACACATGATAAAACATCGAAAGGGTAAGTTCATTTTCAGTCCGTAACTTCTCAACGATTGATCGAAAAATTTGGCTGATTGTGTCTACGTCTCTGACAACATAGCGGTTTTCGTGCTTTTCTTTAATGCAATAGGACTTAGCTTTGTTTTTGTACTAAGATGTCTGGTTTTGCTGTCATTTGATATTTGTTGCAGAGAAGATTATTATCAAGAAGGAAATCATGTACATCCAAGACTCAAGGCTTTGGACGCTTATACTCGGGCTTTAACCACTTGGGCTAAGTGGGTGGACCGAAAAATTAACGCGAACGAAACGCAGGTTTTCTTTAGAGGATACTCATTTACTCATTTCTGGTAATGTTATCTCTTGCGCAGCTTCCACATTACAATTACCTGTTGATTTGATATTGTTTCTCCGCTAAAATTAGTTGAAGTGTCTCCTAATTGAAAACTTATGTATGAATTCTAATTCCTTCCAGGGGTGGACAATGGAACTCAGGAGGACAATGCCACAAAGAAACGGAACCGATATATAACAAAACTTATTTACAAAAGTATCCTTCAAAAATGCGCGCGGCAGAGCATGTCATTGAGAATATGAAAACCGAAGTGGTGTATATGAACATAAGTAGACTTACAGATTACAGAAAAGACGGACATCCTTCAGTATACCGGAAAGATTATAAGACAACGATGATGAAGAACTCTTCTTCGCTATACGAAGATTGCAGCCATTGGTGCTTGCCTGGCGTACCAGATACTTGGAATGAATTGTTATATGTCTCTCTCTTAAAATATGGAAAGGGAACTTGGAAAGTATGAGACTAGTTCCTTATAATCATTCTACATCCAGTTTGTATCTATAGTTTGATTAGAGTATGACATTTTTCCCCAATGATCCATGGGATTGTAAATGTGTACATGTGTGGTGTGAGAGTTTAAAACCAATGCCTAAGCTTAAGCAAATTGTTCTGCATATATCTTTTAAGAGCCATGAATCGATATTTGCCAACAAAGATCCTTCCTTATATTTTTGTATGATTTGCCAAATGGAAAAAGCTAGTTGAGAAGTTAGTGATTGAGAAGTGGTATCACCTATTCATTATCCAAATACATTATTCTTTTCTTTCTAAACTATTGAAAGTTGTAAAGTAATGAAAGATGACATTATTGTAAAGTTTGTCAAAATAAATAAATAAAGTTGTATAGTGTCTTTTAAAATAAATTAATACTTTATGAGAGGTTGGATCGAACTTTAGTATGGTTGTATGGTAGCTTCTGGTTCGACAGGTATTAAGCATGAGGTACAGTCTGTTCGTATGCTGTTGTCGGAGTAATGCATGTTGTAGTCGAAGTTTGTTCTAACATGCATTAGTCAATATTGCTAGGGTTGTTAGCATGTTGAATTGGGTCTTACTTGTAAGCTCAATTGTTTAAGTTACCTTGTAATGAGTAATTGTTAAAAAGCCCATTAGGTCAGTGTGCTATTTTTCTTATAAATAGGATGCTAGTTTCTCAATCTTGGCATAAGAAAAAATAGGAAGATAAAATCCTAATTTCAAGAGAGAGAGAGGTTATTTGGTTATTCTTGTATACTTGTAATCTTGTTCTAAGAGAAAGGAAAGAATAACTGTTTATAACCAATCCTTGTTGTTCCTTGTTGTTTTACGTTGTTTTCTTTGTTTACCCTAACCTTTGTGTGTTTCTTGATCATTAAGAAACCGTTTATACTTTGTTTAAAGGCATCTGATTCGCAACAAATTGGTGCGGTGAGCGTGGAGAAGATGCCTTCAAAAAAGTATGAGATCGAAAAGTTCACTGGAGTGAACGACTTCGGTCTGTGGCGCTTGAAGATGAAAGCCCTACTGGTTCAGCAGGGTTGTTTGGAAGCGTTGAAGGGAGAGATATCCATGGACGCTGCATTAACGACAAAAGAAAAGACAAGCATGATTGAGAAAGCCCGCAACGCAATATTGTTGAGCCTTTGTGATAAGGTTCTTTGACAGGTATGAAAGGAGACTACAACATCGGGATTATGGGTGAAACTTGAGAGTTTGTACATGACTAAATCTATAGTGAATTGACTCTACCTGGAGCAAGCTTTGTATTCATTCAAGATGAGTGAAGACAAAGTGTTGGCTGGGCAGTTGGATATGTTCAACAAGCAGAGTCTTGATCTTGAAAATATTGATGTGAAGATCGATAATGAAGATCAAGCACTGTTGCTGTTGTGTGCTTTGCCCAGAACACATGCTCACTTCAAAAAAATTCTCTTGTATGGAAGGGAGTCCCTAATCTTTGAAAAAGTTCAATTAGCCTTGTATTCTAAGAACTTGAACGAACGAAAGGAGCATAAACCTACGACGGCGGGCGAATGTTTGACCGTTAAGGGAAAATTCTTGCGAAAGGATGGTAAGTTCGACAAGAAGAAAGGTAAAAGTCAACAGAAATCTTACAGTGGAGAAACATCTGGTATTCGATGTTATCAGCAAGAAAGAGGGTCACACAAGAAAGGTGTGCCCTGAACGCCTGAAAGATCATGGAGGTAATGGCAACACAACCATTGTTCAAGA
>CAWUDS030003386.1:0-7500 GCA_963859935.3 Lathyrus sativus
GTTACGGTGCCCGCTGTTAAAATGAGGTCTGCCTGCCTAGGACTAGAGCGTGGTACCAGTCCATAACGATCGAAGTCAAATCGCGATCCTATTAATGAAGCAAATTCAATGAAGCAACAACTAGCCATAGAGAAGCGGCCATAAACTGGATAGTCTTGACCAATTTGAAAGATCATTTAATGTAGTAGAAATAACTGAATTTTTGGTTTTTTGATCAAGTAAGGGAAACTCAATGGAATTCATAACTGTCTCAATGTTTTGTTTAATTGTCTAAATATTCAAGAATTAAGACCATTCTAATGCTCCCTTTCGCCATGCATAAACTAAACCAACAATTAGGATAAGCACGAAGATGAAAGCTTCTATAAATACGGATACCCCTAATACATCAAAACTCATTGCCCATGGGTAAAGAAAGACTGTTTCAACATCAAAAACAACAAAAACGAGAGCAAACATATAATAACGGATTTCAAATTGTAACCAAGCATCGCCCATCGGTTCTATTCCAGATTCATAACTAGAAAGTTTTTCTGGCCCTTTCCTAATTGGAGCTAAAATTCCAGAAATTAGAAATGCCAAAATAGGAATAAAGATCGATATTATTAGAAATGTCCAAAAAATATCATATTCATAAAGCAAAAACATAAATGTACTCCTATGAATGTGGAAAATATACTGGATTCATATTAATTCTTAGTCGATTTGAATTTAAATTTCAAAATTATTAGATTCATTAATCTAAATAGAAATGCTTTGTATTTTATTAAGTTTACATTTTAAAAGTTGACATTATTTCTAGATTAGTATCTGAGTATACTAATACTAATATTAGTATATCATTAATCTATTCAAATAGAAATGAATTGATTCATTCTTTCGATTACAAAAAGTATTTCAACTATATTTATACTACTAGTATTACTAGTATGGAGTATTTAGTATTCCATATACTACTACTATACTAAATATAGTAGTATCGGTAGTACTATTAGGGCTATACGGACTCGAACCGTAGACCTTCTCGGTAAAACGGATCAAACTATTATTATTATCAAAATGATTTGAATTGTTTTAAAGACCCAACGTGCATTTTTTTTTTTTTTGCATTGGGCTTTTTCATTAACTGATAGAAATATCAATTAGTCTACCATCTTTTTTCTTTACACAAAGAAAAAGGAAATGACTCCCTGTGCTCTGATTTCTTATTTAGATCAAAATCTAAGAGCACTACCAAAGTTTTTCAAAGAAGAAGGTTATTCTGACGTAGGTCTGCTTCTGGCCTGGATCAACTTAAGTTAAATGGACTCTCTATCAACCTACTTCAATAAAAATATCAAATAGGAAATGAAACTTCATACACCTTAAAGTTCATAAGATAGGAAGAAAAGATATTTTTTTGGAGGTCCCTAGCCTCATTGCCTAGCATTGAATAGATTTTAGTATTCACCTTATCAATATCTCATTATGGATTCCATTTGACGTCTAAATCCTTTGTCAGGCTATTGTTCTCTTAATTTTCTTTCTGGAGTAAGACATTGATTTATCAATTAAGATCAACTCTTTTAATTACATGATGGACTCCTATGAAAAAACATTGGCGCATGTGTAAACGAGGTGCTCTACCTAACTGAGCTATAGCCCTTGTGCTTTTGATACAGATTTGATCATATTCGATAAATAAATTCTTGTCAAGATAAATATTAAATTACATGATCCAATCTCTTTGATTTATATTGCGTTTGTATTATTTATAAATAATATAACATTTATAATCCATTGATCTGATCGAGAGCTACTTTTTTTATTTAGGATGATAAATGACCTACTTAACTCAGTGGTTAGAGTATTGCTTTCATACGGCAGGAGTCATTGGTTCAAATCCAATAGTAGGTAAGGTATTGGTAGAACTTAGTAGATACCATTGATTCCGGTATCTAATAAGTTTTTCTACTCACCATTTTTTTTTATTGTAATTTTCTATCTTTTTTCTATTTTTTGGCTGCACCAACTTGTTACGAGATCCTCTTGATAGGCTCTACGATAGCCTCGACTCGTGTCTTAGCTCGCCGGAGAGCTAGATTTGCTTCAATTGTTTGTCTCTTGCCTTCAGCCTTATTTAAGTTAGCTTCTGCTATTTTAAGAGTTTGTTGTGCTTCTTGTGGATTAATGTCACTAGCCCTTTCTGCATCAGGTACTAAAATAGTGATCTCATTATTGCCGATTCTAGCAAAACCACCCATCAGAGCCATCGTTAACCATCGGTCCTTAAGGCGTATTCTCAAAATACCTATATCTAAAGCTGTGGCAATAGGCACATGATTTTTTAATACCCCAATTTGTCCACTATTAGTAGATAAAATAATTTCTTTCACTTCTGAATCCCAAACAATTCGATTGGGGGTCAGTACACAAAGATGGAAAGTCATTTCTTGAATTTGTTCTCCATTTCTAAGTTAAGTTCGTAGCCTTCGCAGTAGCTTCATCGATATTACCCACCAAATAAAAGGCTTGTTCAGGAAGACTATCTAATTCTCCAGAAAGAATCAATTGAAATCCTCTAATTGTTTCTGCGAGACCAACATATTTCCCTGGGGAACCAGTAAATACTTCTGCTACGAAAAAAGGTTGTGATAAGAAACGTTCCATTTTTCGTGCTCTTGCTACGGTTAAGCGATCCTCTTCGGATACTTCGTCCAACCCAAGAATAGATATCATGTCCTGAAGTTCTTTGTAACGCTGTAACGTTTGTTTAACTCTTTGCGCAGTTTCATAATGTTCTTCACCGACGATCCGAGGTTGGAGCATGGTGGACGTTGAATCTAAAGGATCTACTGCTGGATAGATACCTTTGGCAGCTAATCCTCTTGATAGTACAGTAGTTGCATCCAAATGTGCAAATGTCGTGGCAGGAGCAGGATCGGTCAAATCGTCTGCAGGTACATAAACTGCTTGAATAGAAGTTATTGACCCTTCTTTGGTAGAAGTAATTCTTTCTTGTAAAGTACCCATTTCAGTACCCAGGGTCGGTTGATAACCCACAGCGGAAGGCATTCGGCCCAATAAGGCCGATACTTCGGATCCGGCTTGGACAAAACGGAAGATATTGTCGATAAATAGAAGGACGTCCTGCTCATTGACATCTCGGAAATATTCTGCCATAGTTAGGGCAGTTAAACCAACTCTCATACGAGCTCCGGGGGGTTCATTCATTTGACCATAGACTAAAGCGACTTTTGATTCCGCAATATTTTTTTCATTAATTACTCCGGATTCTTTCATTTCCATATAAAGATCATTTCCCTCACGAGTACGCTCACCTACTCCGCCAAATACAGATACACCTCCATGAGCTTTGGCAATGTTATTGATCAATTCCATAATGAGTACTGTTTTACCTACCCCAGCTCCACCGAAAAGTCCTATTTTTCCGCCACGGCGATAAGGAGCTAAAAGATCGACTACTTTAATTCCTGTTTCAAAAATGGATAATTGTGTATCTAACTGTATAAAGGCAGGCGCAGATCTATGAATAGGAGATGTTGTGCGAGTATCTACAGGACCCAAATTATCTATGGGTTCTCCAAGCACGTTGAAAATTCGACCTAGGGTTGCTCCGCCGACTGGAACACTTAGAGCAGCTCCTGTGTCAATCACTTCCATTCCTCTCTTTAGACCATCTGTAGCACTCATAGCTACAGCTCTAGCTCGATTATTTCCTAATAATCGCTGTACTTCACAAGTTACGCGAATTTGTTGGCCAACCGTATCTCGACCTTGAACTATCAGAGCGTTGTAAATATAAGGCATCTTCCCTGGTGGAAAAACTATATCGAGTACCGGACCGATTATTTGCGTAATACGCCCCAGATTTTTGTTTTCAAGTGCAGAAACCTCAGTATCAGAAGGGGGAGGATTTATTGTCATATTGAAAAATATCCTTTTTTTTTTTTGAAAAAAAAAAAAAAAAATTCAAATTAAGAAAAAAATGTTCGAGAACAACGCAAGTGGATTGGTTCATTATTTGAATATTTAATAACAAATGAAATGTATTAATTCATATTTAATAAAATATTTAATAATAAAAAAATATGGAATAATAAATGTAATTTAATAATCGATTTTCACCATCCAATCAATTCAATTGTTTTCAAATTTCAATGATTTAATTTTTAAGGTCAACCCAGTCATCCAGATTGTAGACAATACTATCTATATTATCTATGGAATTCCAACCTGAACTTTGTTTATGATTCTGTTTTTCTATCTCATTGGTCCTTATTTTTTATTTCCTCAGCATAGGATTTATACTGAGCATATTATTTCTTTTTACCGATTTTTCTTTTTATTGGGCAAATTCTGCCGATTTTGACATCTAGGATTTACATATACAACATATATCACTGTCAAGGTCAAGAGTATACTTTTTATTTATTATTTAGATTCGAAAATTATATTCCAAAATTCAAAAAAAAAATAAGAGATTCGAAAAAAAACGGTTGGGTTGCGCCATACATATGAAAGAGTATAGAATAATGATGTATTTGCCAAATCAAATATCATGGTCAAATTTAACAATGACCCATTCGGATTAATTGATAATATTAGTTGATGGATCATTTGTAAAAAGGTTTGATTAACTCTTAAGTTATGTCGAGTAGACCTTGTTGTTGCTATAATTCAATTCTTAATTCATGCGTTGTAGGGGGGGGGGATTTATGTCACCACAAACAGAAACTAAAGCAAAGGTTGGGTTCAAAGCTGGTGTTAAAGATTATAAATTGACTTATTATACTCCTGACTATCAAACCAAAGATACTGATATCTTGGCAGCATTCCGAGTAACTCCTCAACCTGGAGTTCCGCCTGAAGAAGCAGGTGCAGCGGTAGCTGCAGAATCTTCCACTGGTACATGGACAACTGTGTGGACCGATGGACTTACCAGCCTTGATCGTTATAAAGGACGCTGCTACGAGATCGAGCCTGTTCCTGGAGAAGATAATCAATTTATTGCTTATGTAGCTTATCCCTTAGACCTTTTTGAAGAAGGTTCTGTTACTAACATGTTTACCTCCATTGTAGGTAATGTATTTGGGTTCAAGGCCTTGCGCGCTCTACGTCTGGAAGATTTGCGAATCCCTAATGCTTATGTTAAAACTTTCCAAGGTCCTCCTCACGGAATCCAAGTTGAGAGAGATAAATTGAACAAGTATGGACGTCCCCTATTGGGATGTACTATAAAACCCAAATTGGGTTTATCAGCTAAGAATTATGGTAGAGCAGTTTATGAATGTCTCCGCGGGGGACTTGATTTTACCAAAGATGATGAAAATGTGAACTCCCAACCATTTATGCGTTGGAGAGACCGTTTCTTATTTTGTGCCGAAGCAATTTATAAATCACAGGCCGAAACAGGGGAAATCAAAGGACATTATTTGAATGCTACTGCGGGTACATGTGAAGAAATGCTAAAAAGAGCTGTATTTGCTAGAGAATTGGGCGTTCCTATCGTAATGCATGACTACTTAACAGGTGGATTCACTGCAAATACTACCCTGTCTCACTATTGCCGCGATAATGGTCTACTTCTTCATATCCACCGTGCAATGCATGCAGTTATCGATAGACAAAAAAATCATGGTATGCACTTTCGTGTATTAGCTAAAGCCTTACGTTTGTCTGGTGGAGATCATATTCACGCTGGTACTGTAGTAGGTAAACTTGAAGGAGAAAGGGAGATTACTTTAGGTTTTGTTGATTTACTACGTGATGATTATATTGAAAAAGATCGAAGTCGCGGTATTTATTTCACTCAGGATTGGGTTTCTTTACCAGGTGTTATCCCTGTTGCTTCAGGGGGTATTCACGTTTGGCATATGCCTGCTCTGACCGAGATATTTGGAGATGATTCTGTACTCCAATTCGGTGGAGGAACTTTAGGACACCCTTGGGGAAATGCACCTGGTGCCGTAGCGAATCGAGTAGCTCTGGAAGCATGTGTACAAGCTCGGAATGAGGGACGTGATCTTGCTCGCGAGGGTAATGCAATTATCCGTCAAGCTTGCAAATGGAGTCCTGAATTAGCTGCTGCTTGTGAAGTCTGGAAGGAAATCAAATTTGAATTCCCAGCAATGGATACTTTGTAATCCAGTAATAATAATTCGTTCTATTAATTTCCATTAAACTCGGCCCAATCTTTTACTAAAAGGATTGAGCCGAATACTGTACAGAATACTTGTTGTATCTATAAATGAATCCTATGGATCTTTCGGATTGATAGATTTTTTTCTAGTTCATTATTCTTTTTTGATTTGGAATATAATGAATTAAAATAGAAGTATTTTCTATTAATATTGACAACAGTGTATCAAACCAATATAATCCGATCGTGAATAAATGGATCGATTGACTCATGTCAGATAGGTTTTTTACTTCATCAAATGGTGGATTCGTTGTATTTTTTTTTTCTTTCATTGTAATTTAATGTCATTCATTGTAATTTAATGTAATATGTAACATAATATGTAACATTTGATTCTATTATTTATAGAATTGCATCTTTTTTTATTGCGATTGGATATAGACATTCTTGTTTGTAATTGGATTAGGGTTGCTAACTCAATGGTAGAGTACTCGGCTTTTAAGTGCGACTCCATTTTTTACACATTTCTATGAACTAATTGGTTCATCCCTACCATCGGTAGGGTTTGTAAGACCACGACTGATCCAGAAAGGAATGAATGGAAAAAGCAGCATGTCGTATCAACGGTGAATTCTAAAAATTTTTCATTCATATTTGATCCGACCAATATTTTTCTTTGAATTGTTGGCTCCGAACAAATGAATTCCGTTGGGTTTAATTAATAAAGGGATAGAGCTTAGCTGCTCCAATTATAGGGAAACAAAAAGCAACGAGCTTTCATTTTTGATTTGAATGATTACCACATCTAATTATACGTTAAAAAAGAATTAGTGCTTGCTGTGGAAAAAGTTTTTCCTACGAATGATGGATTAACGATTTTTGTTATGAGTCCTAATTATTAGCTATTCCCCATTATTTTATGGGGTAGCAATAAATGTGTAGAAGAAAGAGTATATTGATAAAGATCTGATTTTTTTCCAAAATCAAAAGAGCGATTGGTCCAAAAAATAAAGGATTTCTAACTAGCTTGTTTGTCCTAGAAAAATGAGAAGGAACAAGCGAGGGGAGATAGTCCATTAATGGGTTTTAACTCGTTTTCTAGGTATCGCTTCATATTTGTTTTTTTTTTCAATTCGAATATAGATCTAGAATACCTTGTTTTGACTGTATCGCACTATGTATCATTTCATAATCCAATGAATCTTTGACCAAATCAAATTTAGAAAATGAAGGAATATAAAGTATATTTAGAACGAGCTAGATCTCGCCAACAGGACTTCCTATACCCACTTCTTTTTAGGGAGTATATTTATGGACTTGCTTATAGTCATAATTTGAATAGATCCATTTTTTTGGAA
>CAWUDS030003386.1:12500-34649 GCA_963859935.3 Lathyrus sativus
TAACCATACATGAAGAGGGAATTGGGCAGATTTTGCAACGGATCCGCAAAATAACAAGAGGGCACACAAAGTAACAAAAATAATATTTACCTCATTCTTATAAATTAAGTTATTGAATATTAGAAATAAATCCCTAAATTCCAAACTACCGGTTATCCAATAAAAACCTAAAATTCCTAATAAGAAACCAAAGTCCCCTACACGATTCGTTACAAACGCTTTTTGACAAGCATTTGCCGCAATAGGACGTGTGAACCAAAAACCTATTAATAGATAAGAACACATTCCAACCAATTCCCAAAAAATATAAACTTGTATCAAATTGGAACTAGTAACTAATCCTAACATTGAAGTATTAAAAAAACTCATATAAGTAAAAAATCTCAAATAGCCTTGATCATGAGACATGTAACTATCACTATAAATTAGAACCAGAATACCAACAGTAGTTATTAATATTGACATAATAGAACTAAGTGAATCGATCAAGTAGCCAAACTCTAAAGAAAGATCATTATTTATAGTCCAAGACCATACATATTGATAGATAGAACGATTCTCGATTTGATGAATCGATAAATCGATCGAAAAAATCATAACTATGGTTAACAATAAAATACTAGGAAAAGCCCACATACGGCGAATATTTTTTGTTCCCGTGGGAAAAACGTGGGAAAAAGTAGAAGTCCTACCCCTATTAAAATAGGAATTGGAAGAGGGATGAAAGGTATGATCCATGAAGATTGATGTGTATATTCCATACAAAAAAAAGAATAAAAAATATTTAGATTCTTTATGAATTTTGTTTCTTATTCGTTTGTTTTATCTCTTTTGTTTGTAAAGGGGTTCG
This sequence comes from Lathyrus sativus, assembly GCA_963859935.3. NCBI lineage: Eukaryota > Viridiplantae > Streptophyta > Magnoliopsida > Fabales > Fabaceae > Lathyrus > Lathyrus sativus. The sequence continues at coordinate 13,351 of CAWUDS030003386.1, forward strand.
GTTAATAAAAAAGTGGATATAGAAATAGAATTGGATATTCTTAATTGTTCTGAATCTTTGCACAATACAATGGTTGGTCCCAATATTGGAAAGTACAAAGTGAAAACCGGCCAATAAGAAAATTCCTAGTGAAAAAAAAGAGTATTTAAAGTAATATATTCATGAATCATCAATATTATCTATGAAAAATTTGGAAAAGGTTTATAATATTCAATGTTTTTACTTTACCTTTTGATCGAAAAAAAAGAAAGAGGGAATTCCGATAGATAAGACATACGGCTAATTGCAGAATAATTCGTGTTCATTTACAGAACAAATGTCTTTCACATCAAACTATAGCAACGAAAAAACTATACTACTTGTATGCCAGTTCCCAAAAAACGCACTTCTATATCAAAAAAAAAAATTCGTAAGAATTTTTGGAAAAAAAAAGGATATACGGCAGCATTGAAAGCCTTTTCATTAGCTGAATCTATTTTTACAGATAACTCAAAAAGTTTTCAAATAAAAATGTTGGACTGGAATACTATGAATTAGCTCTATTCAAAGAGTATTGTTTAATAGTAATTTTATACTAATTAATACTATTATGGAAGAGTAAACATCTATTTAGAATATATTAAATATTATTCTAGAATATATTCTATATTCTAATCATAATAGATATCTTTTCAACATAGGTCATCGAAAGGATCTCAAAGACCCACCAAAGCACGAAAGCCGGGATTTTTCACAAAATAGATTCCTATTCAAAGAGAGCATAACCGCATGGATAAGCTCACACTAACCCGTCAATTTAAGATCCAATTCGGTATTTTCTTTGGGAAATATTGGGAAGGAATTGGAATGTAATAATATGGATTCATACAAAAAAAAGGTTTTCTATTGATTGAAACAGTTGATTAGAAGATCATAATTGGATCCACATATGTTTGGTAAAAGTAAAAAGAATAATTTTCTCCTTTGAGAATAAAAAAACGAAAGTGTTCAATTCAAACATGAAAACGTGGCTGACTTCATTCGTTCTCGTTATTTTGTTGGGTTTGGGGGAAGAAGTGGAGATTATCGAACGAGGATAAAGGATCTAATTACGTCGAAAGAATTGAACGAGGAGCCGTATGCGGTGAAAATCTCATGTACGGTTCTGTAGAGTGGCAGTAAGGATGACTTATCTGTCAACTTTGACACTATTAACCCGAAAAAACCAAACTCTGCGTTACGTAAAGTTGCCAGAGTACGCTTAACCTCAGGATTTGTAATTACTGCTTATATACCTGGTATTGCCCATAATTTACAAGAACATTCTGTAGTCTTAGTAAGAGGGGGAAGGGTTAAGGATTTACCTGGTGTGAGATATCACATTGTTCGAGGACCCCTAGATGCTGGCGGAGTAAGGGATCGTCAACAAGGGCGTTCAAAATAATGGAGCCAAAAAGCCAAAATAAATTATTATTTTAGCCCCATAAGTTAAGTTATAAAAAAATGGATTATTAAGCTCATGTCACGACGAGGTACTGCAGAAAAGAAAATCGAAAAATCCGATCCAATTTATCGTAATCGAGTAGTTAACAGGTTGATTAACCATATTATGAAACACGGAAAAAAATTATTGGCTTATCGAATTTTCTATCGAGCTATGAAAAGGATTCAACAAAAGACAGAAAAAAATCCACTATCCGTTTTACGTGAAGCAATACTTCAGGTAACTCCCAAGATAGTAGTAAAAGCGAGACGCGTGAGCGGATCGACTCATCAAGTTCCCATTGAAATAAAAAAGCCACAAGGAAGAGCACTTGCCATTCGTTGGTTAGTAGCGGCATCCCGAAAACGTCCGGGTCGAAATATGGCTTTCAAATTCAGTTCCGAATTAGTGGATGCTGTCAAGGGGCGTGGTGATGCCATACGCAAAAAGGAAGAGATTCAGAAAATGGCGGAAGCAAATAGAACTCGTGCACCTTTTCGTTAATCCATGAACAGGATCTATGGTCCATATACACACATGGACCTAAGGATCCATACATCAAAGGGTATTTTTTTGGAGATTCCATGTACTAATTCATGATTTGACATGTACAGAATGAAAATCTCATTCTCGAGTCTACGAGAATTTTTATGAAAGCCTTTCATTTGCTTATTTTCGATGGAAGTTTTCTTTTTCCGGAATTGATTCTAATTTTGGGCCTAATTCTTCTTCTGATGATCGATTCCACTTCGGATCAAAAAGAGATATCTTGGTTCTATTTTTTCTCTTCAACAAGTTTAGTAATGAGCATAATGGCGCTGTTGTTCCGATGGAGAGAAGAACCCATGATTCGTTTTTCGGGATCTTTCAATTTCTTATTTTACTATCTTCAACTCTATGTATTCCTCTATCCGTAAAGTACATTGAATGTACAGAAATGGCTATAACAGAGTTTCTGTTATTTATATTAACCGCTACTCTAGGAGGAATGTTTTTATGCAGCGCTAACGATTTAATAACTATCTTTGTAGCTCTAGAATGTTTCAGTTTATGCTCCTATCTACTATCTGGATATACCAAGAAAGATGTAAGGTCTAATGAGGCTACTATGAAATATTTACTCATGGGTGGGGCAAGCTCTTCTATTCTGGTTCATGGTTTTTCTTGGCTATATGGTTCATCCGGGGGAGAAATGGAGCTTCAAGAAATAGTAAATGGTCTTATCAATACACAAATGTATAACTCTCCGGGAATTTCAATTGCGCTTATATTCATCACTGTAGGAATTGGGTTCAAGCTTTCCCCAGCCCCTTCTCATCAATGGACTCCTGACGTATATGAAGGAGTGTGGTTCGTTCGAGAAATTCCGACCGACTTCTCTATTTCTTTCTGAGATGTTTGGATTTTTCAAAACTCTATGGACATGCAGAAGAGATATGCTATTCCCACTCGGACCAAGACATAACTTTACTTGTTAAAATAACAATTAAGGTGAAGCAGAGTCAGGAACAACGAATCCCTTTATGAGAAAAAGATTCTTTTTGCAAGTTGGTTATTAGGGGTAGTTCCTACAAAGAATCATACTAAATGACGTATACAATACTTGAATTGTCGATGTAGATGCTACATAGTTGGTTCTCATCCTTCAGAGACTACGAGTATAATAGGAACATCCGTCAACAAAAGGATCACCCTAAGATGATCATCTCGTGGCTATTGAGAACGAATTAAATCAGATGGTTCTATTTCTCAATCTTTTTTTTCGACCTAGGTTCTGTAGGAGCAACTCATAAAGATTGAGAAAAATCCGTCATTCACAACCACTGATGAAGGATTCCTCGAAAAGTTCAGGATTACGAATCCTTTTTTGTTTGATGAAAAGTCCAAATACAATGGATTCGGTCTTATACATACGCGAGGAAGGAAATACTAAAAGAAAGAAGAAACAATCTTCTTCTTTCTTTTATCACTTAGGAGCCGTCCGAGATGAAAGTCTCATGCACGGTTTTGAATGAGAGAAAGAAGTGAGGAATCCTCTTTTCGACTCTGCCTCTCCCACTCCAGTCGTTGCTTTTCTTTCTGTTACTTCGAAAGTAGCTGCTTCAGCTTCAGCCACTCGAATTTTGGATATTTCTTTTTATTTCTCATCAAACCAATGGCATCTTCTTCTAGAAATCCTAGCTATTCTTAGCATGGTATTAGGGAATCTCATTGCTATTACGCAAACAAGCATGAAACGTATGCTTGCCTATTCGTCCATAGGTCAAATCGGATATGTAATTATTGGAATAATTGTTGGAGACTCAAATGGTGGATATGCAAGCATGATAACTTATATGTTGTTCTATATCTCCATGAATCTAGGAACTTTTGCTTGCATTGTGTTATTTAGTCTACGTACCGGAACTGATAACATTCGAGATTATGCAGGATTATACACGAAAGATCCTTTTTTGGCTCTCTCTTTAGCCCTATGTCTCTTATCCTTAGCAGGTCTTCCTCCACTAGCTGGTTTTTTCGGAAAACTTTCTTTATTCTGGTGTGGATGGCAAGCAGGCCGATATTTCTTGGTTTCAATAGGACTTCTTACAAGCGTTGTTTCGATCTACTATTATCTAAAAATAATTAAGTTATTAATGACTGGACGAAACCAAGAAATAACTCCTCACGTGCGAAATTATAGAAGATCTCCTGTAACATCAAATAATTCCATTGAAGTGAGTATGATTTTATGTGTGATAGCATCTACTATACTAGGAATATCAATGAACCCCATTATTAAAATGGCTCAGGATACTCTTTTTTAGCTTCTACAATTGATTGACCTCTTATATTACTAACTGAAATGAAAGAATTAGTGGATCTGTTCCACCAAAAATGGGAATGGGCTAAGGTTATGAACTTATAATTTATATATAATCTGATGAGCGAATCAATTCCATGATTCTAAGTTCATTCCATTTCGGATTAAAATGGAATAAGGAAGTTTTGTTTTTTACATATCTATCATTATTTGTGACCTTATATCAACCCTGATTACTCCTTTTAGCTTCGATTGAATCGAGAAATGAAATAGGTTTGATTGTCCCTTTCTTTATTTTGTTTGTAAATAAAAGAATATAAAATAAAAAGACATAGAATAATCAGAATTTTATTAAAAAAGTAAAGAAAACGCAAAATTAGAAAACCTATAGTAACATATAATAGTAACATATGAAACATCGAAATCACAATTCTAGATTAAAGAAAGAAACTTCAAAGTAAATGGATAAATGGAAGACATTTTTAATAGTAACATATAATAGTAACATATAAAATAATAAAAAAATATAAAATAAACATCGAAATAACAATTGTAAATAAAAACAAACTTAAAAGGGGGATAACTATGACTTTTAACTTTTTTATACGAAATTCCTTAGTGGGTTTCTGCCTTAGGATACTGAATTCAACCGTTGTGATCGGACTCTATTATGGATTTCTTACTACAGCCTGCATAGGACCGTCTTATCTCTTCCTTATTCGAGCCCGGGTTATGGAAAAAGGTTCCGAGACGGAAATAGCAGCAACAAGCGGGTTTCTTACGGGACGCGTCATGATGTTCATATCGATCTATTATGCGCCTTTGCATTTGGCATTGAATCGACCTCATACACTAACATTCTTAACTCTGCCGTATCTTTTCTGTAATTATGTCTATCAAAATAACAAACATTACTATTCGGACGATTGGGGTTGGGCATACTACCCGGAGGATTCTGGAGACAACAATCCAAATTCAATACGTAATTTTAGGACTTACAAAGTATTCTTTAACAATCTTTTTTTTCAATTATTAAACCCCCTTCTTTTCCCAAGTTCAATCTTAATAAGATTAATGAACATTTATCTGTTTCGATCCAACAATAAATTGTTATTCTTAACAAGTAGTTTTGTTGGGTGGGTAATTGGTCACATCTTTTTAATGCAATGTGTTGGATTGGTATTAGTCTGGTTCAAGAAAAAAAATTCGATCAAATCTAAGATAACGATGAGATTTGATAAATACATTCTCCTACAATTACGAAATTATGCGGGGCAAATATTTGCCGTTTTCGCCTTTGCAATTTTTGCGCACTATTCAGGCAGAGCAATGATCCCTTATTTTTATGGTGAGGAAATGGAAGGCTACGACGAGAGGTACTCGGAGGAAATCCAAGCTGCAATAGATGCGGAAAGGGAAGAAAATAACGAAGAAGATCTGATGGTTTATTTTTCCGAGAATGAGAAGACTTCCAACAACACGAATATTCAGAAAAAGACAAAAATTGTCCCCCCGGTGGCGGAAAGAGGTCTTGTAAATATTCTTTTCGATTTTCAAAGATGGACTAGGCCTTTGCGATATATAAAAAATGATCACTTCGAGCGGGTTGTAAGAGATGAAAATTCACAATTTTTTTTTCAAACATGTCAAAGTGATGGAAAAAAACGAATATCTTTCACGTATCCACCTCATTTATCTACTTTTCTGAACATCATGGAAAAAAAATGGATCTCTTCAGAACAGAGAAAACCTCCAATAATGAGAATGAATTGTATAATTCTTGGATCTCCCGTAATAAAGAAAAAAAAAATCAACTAAGCAAGGAATTATTTCAAAGGGCAAAAATTCTAGATAAGAAAGTTAAGAAAGGTAAGAAATTTAATCTTGTGGATGTATTAGAAACTCGAGTTCGATTATCGGATGATAGGGGTCGAAAAAAATACTTACCTAAAATATATGATCCTTTCTTGAATGGACCCGCTCGTGGAGAAATCCAAAAAAGCGTTTCTAAAAAGAAAACTTTTGACTCAAACTCCATATTGATAAATAGGATTCATGGTCTCCTTCTTTGTATGAATACCAATTCTCCAGAATTGGAACAGAAAATAGATAAATTGGATAGAAAATTAGTATTCACTGAAATGTGTTTTTATTTTAAAATAATGAGTAAATTTTCGGAAAAATCAGTATCCAATTTTCATTTTGACGGACTTTCTTCAGTTCCAGAACATGAACAAGTAAAAATCTATTCCAAAGAAAAAAAAATAAAAAGAAACTTCTTATTTGATGCAATTCGGACTAATCCTTTCAATCATAAAACAATTTTTAATAGAAAACTATGTAGTGAAATCAAGGAAATAAGTAAAGAAGTTCCTCGATGGAACTACGAATTACTGGACGAGACGGAGTACATGCTGGAACCGGGCTATAAACAAGAACATCATATTCGTTCCCCAAACGCTGAATATGTAGTTATTTTTAATATGGAATCAAGCTCATTGGGTCCTCGTATTCAAAATAATTCTTTTGCGCATCAATATAAGGAGGCAGAGGACCGCCGTAACGAATTCTCTGTAGCTTGTTATGTACCCGGCGCAGATTTTAACAGAGATCTTATTCGAGGATCTTGGCGCCCTCAAAGGCGTAAAACAGTTATTTCGAGACTCTTTCAAGCAAATGGGAATGTCCATTCCCCCCTTTTTTTGGATATGATCAACAAAAGCAATTCCTTTTTGTTTGATGTTTTGGAGGACATGTGGGACTATTTGACCCTATATTTCAGGAAACCCGATCCTGATAATGTATCATTTTTGAGGTTAAAAAAGGCAAAAAAAGAGAACGAGCAAAGAATGAGAATGGAACAGGACGCCGAAGACGAGGCTGTTGAGACACTTCGAAGAGTCGAAGAAGCCTGGGAGAGCATTCTATATGGTCTAGTAATCAGAAATTTCGTATTGTTATTTATGTCCAGGTTTCGAAAATATATTCTATTACCGTCGTTGATAATAACGAAAAATATCATTCGTATATTATTATTTCAAGATCCAGAATGGTCAGAAGATTTTGGGGATTGGCAAAAAGAAACCCATATTAACTGCACCTATCGGGGCACTCCAGTATATAACAACGCATTGCCATACAACTGGCTCGACGCCGGTCTTCAGATAAGGGTCTTATTCCCTTTTGTTCTGAAAGCTTGGCACGAGAAACCTAAGGTACTATCTACTGAAAAAAAACAATACAGTGAAAAAATATCCGCTGGAGATGAAAAAAGAATCTCTGCAACCCACTTATGGTTTTTAACAGCTTTTGGAACAGTACTCGAATCGTACCCTCAGGTGCATGTACCAAACCCATTTGCATTTTTGGGTCCCATTTTAAAACAAATAACAAAAAAATTGAAAAAAGATTTGAAAAAATGTTTGAAAAAATGGGAGAATGAAGCAAAAGAAGAGTCTCGAATCCTGTTAAAAGAATTCAACGAAATAGAAATTGAAAAAAATTCACCAATCAGTACGAGTAATGCAACTATTAGTCCATCCACATCCACATCCACAGAAAGAAGGATAAAAATCACAGAAAGAAGGATAAATCGTTTAAATGCGAAAAGAAATCAAATCTTAAAAGAAATGGAAAAATTGAGAAAAGAAAGGGTTATAACTAATCCTACAACATTAGAATTACTCAAAAATAGTTGGAAAATATTCAAAAGAAGAAACGTTCGATTAATCCGTAAATCCTATTGTTTTTTCCAAATTTTCATGGAAAGGCTATACACGCATATCGATAACATGGATATCTTTAATATTAACTATATTATAGGATTGACTATTCAATATGTAGAACATTTCCTTACTTCGAGCATTGTACAACGTTCTCTTAATTTTATTAATAATTCTATTAAATTAACTCGTGATTTATTGGAATCAACAAAGAAATTTGTAAAAAAATTCATTTACACGAAAAAAAAAAATGAAGAATATATTGATAGAATAAATCAAAGTATAATTCCATTTATGTCGGTTGTAGACAAACAAAAACGTCGGAATAGGACGGATATGTATTCACAGAATTCTTGTGATGTATCTTCTTTGTCACAAGCCTATGTATTGTTTCAATTATCACAAATGCAAGTTTGTAATGGATATAAATATAGGTTAAGATCTATTTTTGAATCACCTGGAAAATCTTTTTTTCTTCCGAATGAAATAAAGGATTATTTTTTAAAAATACAAGGAGAAAGATTCAATTCCAAATTAAGCCATAAGAACCGTCCCGATTCTATAATGAATCAATGGACAAATTGGTTAAAGATTCATTATCAATATGCTTTACCTGAGAGCACATGGTCGAGATTAGCACCACAAAAGTGGAGGAATACAATCCATGAACATCGCGTGGCTCAAAATAAAGATTTACTTGACTATGATTCATCGGAAAAAACTCAATTAATTGTTTCCAAAAAACGAAAAGTAGACTTATTAGAAGAAGTAGACTTATTAGAACAAGTAGACTTATTAAAAAATAAAAAAAAAATAAAAAAACAATATGGATATGATCTTTTTGCCTATCAATATCTAAATTATGTAGATAAGAATCAACCTTCTATTTATAGATATACATCACCTAGTTATAACACACCTAAAAATATAAAAGAAGTATTTGATCTAATGGGCGATAGCTTTATCCAAAATTATATAGCGGAAGATGATGAAAATAAGCCGGATAGAAAGTATTTTCGTTGGAGAGAAAGAAGGATGGGAATGAATGAAAAAAGAAGGAGAAGGACCAAAATAAGAAGGATAGCAATGAATGGAAAAAGAAAAAAGAATTCCATAACGAATGACAAATTATTGACTCCGAGTTTTGGTTTTTTGTCAAAATCAAAAATAGATGCATATAAGAAGAATCCGTGGATCTTACCACTAAATTTCTTGTTTATGCCGTTTTATAGTCAGAAGAACATTACTGATCAACTGGAATTACAGTTAGAAAAGAACGAATACGCGATTCACAGCAATCTAAAATCATATCTCGAAAGGTATTATAAGCCCAAGCATCGTTATAATGCAAATAGCCCTAAATACAGGAAGGATATGGCTGCAGAACAGAATTTCTTAATAGATAGATATGTGGGTTATTATTTACGCTGTGCGGAGTTTACGTACTACGGCGACAGCTACGCGAACATTGTCGGCGTACTAAATCTCCTGAAGCAAACGAAACAACCAAAACAAATTTTGTTGTCTACTATAAGGAGGGGAGAACTAGATCTGGAAACTTTTGTGCGTATAGTCAGTGATGATCCTTGTTTTTTTTACAGCAGGGATATTGAGGAAGTGCAGGACAACCTAGTTTTTTGTTTAGAACCCATTCGTTGTTCTTACAAAAAAAACTACGAACAATCATTTCTATATCAAACCATAAGCGTATCATTGAAGCACAAACGCCAAATTATAAATAAAGATAAAAATCATTATGATTTACTTGTTCCTGAAAATATTTTCTCCCCTAGACGCCGTAGAGAATTGCGAATTCTAACTTGTTTGAACCATAGGAAGAATCGGAAGACGATGGATAGAAACACAATAACTGATAAAGAAAAAACGAATTCTTCTGAAGTTTTGACTAAAAAGAAAGATCTTGATAGCGATACAAAAAAACTAAGGAATTTAAAATTCTTTCTTTGGCCAAATTATCGATTCGAAGATTTAGCTTGTATGAACCGCTATTGGTTTGATACACATAATGGAAGCCGTTTCAGTATATTGAGAATACGTATGTATCCTCGCCTCGATTGAAAATCTAGATTTTTGTTCTATTTATCCTAATATTTCTCGTAACATATCTATCTGATATGTGAACAATATTTATAGATAAATAAAATAAACGTCCACACACATTGTGGGAGTCATACGAATTCAATTTCTCAATGATGTCTCCATAAATCCATCGAAAAATGAATAAAATCTATTGTCTTATTTTTGTCTTTAAAATACAAGACAATAGATTTTATTCATTTTATGAATCCATAAATATAGTATTTATTATCTATTTGAATTACATTCCTTAATAATGAATTAATTTGAAAAAAAAAAAAGAAATTCAGAATTGTTAAATAAATGAAGAGAAAATTTTTTATAAAAAATTAAAAATAAGTGTAATTACTATTACTGATCAATAAAAATATCTACCAAAAAGGAGGGGGGGGAAGCTTTCATTTTATGATCAAAAATCCAGTTATACCTGTTATTTCAAAAAAAAAAAAAGAAGAAGAAAACCCGGGATCGGTTGAATTTCAAGTATTCATCTTAACTAATAAGATACGAAGACTTACTTCACATTTTGAATTACATCCAAAGGACTATTTATCTCAAAGAGGTTTACGTATAATTCTGGGAAAACGACAACGACTATTGTCGTATTTGTCAAAGAAAAACAAAATACGTTATCAAAATTTAATAAATCGGTTGGGTATTCGGGATTCATTCACAAATTAGCTAATTTCAAGAATCATTTTCAATTATTCGATTTATTAGATACTGAATTTTGATTAACTTTTTTTTGAACGATTCATGGAAGAATGAATCGAGGAAAAACCTATGAATGTCCCAGCTACAAGAAAAGACCTCATGATAGTAAATATGGGGCCTCAACACCCATCGATGCATGGTGTTCTGCGACTTATTGTTACTCTGGATGGTGAAGATGTTATTGATTGTGAGCCAATATTGGGTTATTTACACAGAGGTATGGAAAAAATAGCGGAAAACCGAACAATTATACAATATCTGCCTTATGTAACACGTTGGGATTATTTAGCTACTATGTTCACAGAAGCAATAACTGTAAATGGACCGGAACAATTGGGAAATATTCAAGTACCTAAAAGAGCCAGCTATATAAGAGTAATTATGTTGGAGTTAAGTCGTATAGCTTCTCATCTACTATGGCTGGGACCTTTTATGGCAGATATTGGTGCACAAACCCCTTTTTTCTATATTTTTAGAGAAAGAGAATTAATATATGATCTATTCGAAGCTGCCACAGGTATGAGAATGATGCATAATTTTTTTCGTATTGGGGGAGTAGCGGCTGATCTACCTTATGGTTGGATCGATAAATGTTTGGATTTCTGCAATTATTTTTTAACAAGGGTTATTGAATATCAAAAACTTATTACGCGAAATCCAATTTTTTTAGAACGGGTTGAAGGAGTGGGTGTTGTTGGTAGAGAGGAAGTTATAAATTGGGGGTTATCAGGACCGATGCTTCGGGCTTCCGGAATACAATGGGATCTACGTGAAGTTGATAATTATGAGTGTTACGAGGAATTGGATTGGGAAGTTCAATGGCAAAAAGAAGGAGATTCATTAGCTCGTTATTTAGTTCGAATTGGTGAAATGGTGGAATCCATAAAAATAATTCAACAGGCTTTGGAAGGAATTCCAGGGGGGCCTTATGAAAATTTTGAAATTCGCTGCTTTGATAGAGAAAAGGAGCCAGAATGGAATGATTTTGAATATCGATTCATTGGTAAAAAACCGTCTCCTACTTTTGAATTGCCGAAACAAGAACTTTATGTGAGAATTGAGGCCCCCAAGGGAGAATTAGGAATTTTTCTAATAGGAGATCAGAATGGTTTTCCTTGGAGATGGAAAATTCGTCCACCCGGTTTTATCAATTTGCAAATTCTTCCTCAATTAGTTAAAAGAATGAAATTGGCTGATATTATGACAATACTAGGTAGCATAGATATCATTATGGGAGAAGTTGATCGTTGAAATGATAATTGATACAACGGAAGTCCAAGATATAAACTCCTTTTCCGGATTGGAATCTTTCAAAGAGGTCTATGGAATTCTATGGATACTTTTACCAATTTTGATTCTTGTCTTGGGAATTACAATAAGTGTACTAGCAATTGTATGGTTAGAAAGAGAAATATCTGCAGGGGTACAACAGCGTATTGGACCTGAATATGCTGGTCCTTTTGGAATGCTTCAAGCTCTAGCAGACGGAACAAAACTACTATTCAAAGAGAATCTTATTCCATCTAGGGGAGATATTCATTTATTCAGTATTGGACCATCCATATCAGTCATATCCATTCTAATAAGTTATTCAGTAATTCCGTTTGGCTATAATTTTGTTTTATCTGATTTCAATATGGGTGTTTTTTTATGGATTGCTATTTCGAGTATTGCTCCCATTGGACTTCTTATGTCAGGATATGGCTCAAATAATAAATATTCCTTTTTGGGTGGTCTACGAGCTGCTGCTCAATCGATTAGTTATGAAATACCATTAACTCTATGTGTCTTATCAATATCTCTACGTGCGATTCGTTGAAACCGAAAAAGCTATTCGATGCTATTCTATTGCTATACTCCTCTCTTTATAGTACTATATTTCTATATAGTACTATAATTTCTGTATAGTACTATATAGCGAATAAATTGAATAGAAACCTTCATTATCTTTATTTTCTTTTTCAAAATTCTGATTGAAGAACTAAATTAGATAGTTATATGAGTGAAATAAAACAGCTTATATTGAATCTAATTTCAGAATACTAGATTCCTGCTAGTTAATAGATAGTATGATGATTTTATAAGGGCAGTCAAAATATTGAGTCTCATTTTCTATGTATAAGAATGAAATAAAATTATAAACAGAAGAGGACATTTAACCCAAGATTGGATAATTTGTCATCCTGTTTTGAAGCGGTCTCAAAAGACCAACCTTATTGAGTTTTAGTTACCATTTTTATGAATTATCATAGATATATAAAAATAAATAAGGGGGGTTAATAAAAAAGACTGGATGGTTAGAAACACCAAGATACACAAAGGATTAGTAACACAGATTTTGTAAATTATCCAAAAGAAAATTTACGCAGAATATAAAAAGAATACTAATTGGGGGCTTTAAGTTGGTAGAAAAAAGAAAGCAGTACTCCCCACAACTCCGATCCAGAGTATGCTTCCATTCAATCACTAAATAAATTACTATCAGGAACGAAAAAATCCTTTCCAATTTTTGGAGGTCCCTTTTTCATTTCATAGCACAAAAAAGAAGAATAGGAACGAAAAAAAAATAAGAAATCAAAAACGAAAAATAGATTTCTCTTTCGTTTTTGATTTCTTATATCCATATTCATGGAGATAAAATTCACATCATAATTAAGAAACGGATGTGTAATTATTTTTCGTCATTCAAAATCATGAGGGTTATTGAGAATTATAAAAGAGTATTTTATTGAAGAATTCAGTTATTACTCAACAAATTTGTATTTTCTTAGGGATGAGATCAATTCAGAAGTGCTTTAATTGGATCTTTTATGAAAATCGATTTCTCTTTCTTATTTCTAGAACAGACAGAATTGAATTGGTCTAATTCAGAACCGTTCGATAGATTTTAATCTTCTATATCTTAGGGATATATCAAGAGATAAATAATCGACCCGGTCCTTAGATTTACTTAAGGCTTTCCAGGAGCCGTATGAGGTGAAAATCTCATGTACGGTTCTGTAATAGAGATGGGAACAGGAATGTTATCACCGACTAGGATTATCTAACAGTTTAAGTACAATTGATATAGTTGATGCGCAATCAAAATATGGTTTTTGGGGTTGGAATTTGTGGCGTCAACCTATGGGTTTCATCGTTTTTATAATTTCTTCGCTAGCAGAATGTGAAAGATTACCTTTTGATTTACCAGAAGCAGAAGAAGAATTAGTAGCTGGTTATCAAACAGAATATTCAGGTATTCGATTTGGTTTATTTTACGTTGCTTCCTATTTAAACCTTTTCATTTCTTCATTATTTGTAACAGTTCTTTACTTGGGCGGTTCCAATATTTCTATTCCATACATATTTGTTTCTGAATTTTTTGAAATAAATAAAACATACGGAGTTTTTGGAACTACAATTGATCTCTTTATTACATTAGCTAAAAGCTATTTTTTCTTATTCGTTTCTATCATAACAAGATGGTCTTTGCCTAGGCTAAGAATGGATCAATTATTAAATCTTGGATGGAAATTTCTTTTACCGATTTCTCTCGGTAATCTATTATTAACAACTTCATCTCAATTGTTTTCGCTGTAAAAGATGTTCTATATTCATTACTTGTCTCAAATAAGAGAAAGAAATCAAAAAAAACTATACTATTCATAGATATTTACAATATGTTCCTTATGGTAACTGGGTTCATGAATTATGGTCAACAAACAGTACGAGCTGCAAGGTACATTGGTCAAAGTTTCATGATTATCTTATCTCACGCAAATCGTTTACCTGTAACTATTCAATATCCTTATGAAAAATTAATCACATCAGAACGTTTCCGCGGTCGAATCCATTTTGAATTTGATAAATGCATTGCTTGTGAAGTATGTGTTCGTGTATGTCCTATAGATTTACCCGTTGTTGATTGGAAAATGGAAACGGATATTCGAAAGAAACGATTGCTAAATTACAGTATTGATTTCGGAATCTGTATTTTTTGTGGTAACTGTATTGAGTATTGTCCAACAAATTGTTTATCAATGACTGAAGAATATGAACTTTCAACTTATGATCGTCATGAATTGAATTATAATCAAATTGCTTTGGGCCGTTTACCAATGTCAATAATTGATGATTATACAATTCGAACAATTCAAATCAAAAAAGACAATTTATTATAATTCAATAAAATACAACTTAAAAAAAAAACACACACAAATATTCTATATATTTCTATAGATAGAATAGATATAAATAGAATAATCTAAATCAAATATTTTAAATGTATAAAAAATGAATAATATAGTAAATATCATATTAGTAGAAATATTCTATAATTATTAGAGAACTATATTCTTCAATAGAATATATTAATATATTCTCGAAATTGAAAATATTTTGGAATTTCAATAAGATTTTCAATGGTTATATATGTTCTATCTACCTTTATACTTGAGTTTTCATATCGTTTCAAACTACTCTTTTGTATAAAGAGTGGAATGACATTGATTATATAACCATAACTATATCAATTTAAACTACTTAGGTTTTTCAATGCAAAGAAAAATTGAAATATATAAATTTTTTTTCCTGGTCATATCAATAAGGTCATGAAATTTCGATTTCGTTGTCTTTTTTTTTACATATAATGGATTTGCCTGAAACGCTGCACGATTTTCTTTTAGTCTTTCTGGGATCGGGTCTTCTATTAGGAAGTTTAGGAGTAGTATTACTTACCAACCCCATTTTTTCTGCTTTTTCGTTGGGACTGGTTCTTGTTTGTATATCTTTATTATATATTTTAGCAAACTCGCATTTTGTAGCTGCATCACAGCTACTTATTTACGTGGGAGCTATTAACATTTTAATCATATTTGCTGTGATGTTCATGAATAGTTCCGAATATTACCAAGATTTGAATCTTTGGACCGTAGGGGATGGAATTACTTTGATAGTTTGTACAAGTATTTTTGTTTCATTAATCACTATTATTTCCGATACATCATGGTACGGAATTATTTGGACTACAAGACCAAATCAGATTATTGAGCAAGATTTGATAAGTACTAGTCAACAAATTGGAATTCATTTATCAACAGATTTTTTTCTTCCATTTGAACTAATTTCCATAATTCTTTTAGTTTCTTTGATAGGTGCAATTGTCGTAGCTCGCCAGTAAGAAATCTTTAGAGAACTAGTAATAGAAATCAAGATTCTTTTTTTTTTCAATTTTCTCACATTTATTTCTGTCGAATTCTATGTGAAGTGAAAGAGTTTTTTTTTATGTAGAAATTCTTTTTTTTTTTATTGCCGATATATTCTTTTGTTAATGAATCCAAATTTATAAGGAGTTGGTCAATGATGCTCGAACATGTACTTGTTTTGAGTGCCTATTTATTTTCTATTGGTATCTATGGATTGATCACGAGCCGAAATATGGTTAGAGCCCTTATGTGTCTTGAACTTATACTGAATGCAGTTAATATAAATCTAGTAACTTTTTCTGATTTTTTTGATAATCGCCAATTAAAAGGAAATATTTTTTCAATTTTTGTTATAGCTATTGCAGCCGCTGAAGCGGCTATCGGACTGGCTATTGTTTCCTCAATTGCTCGTAACAGAAAATCAACCCGTATCAATCAATCGAATTTGTTGAATAAATAGCATTAATCCTATAATAATAAAGTAGAATTTCAAATAGTGTAATATGAATCTAATCAATTCATTTGAGTATTTATTCGACACAACTTATGATCATATCATGTTTACATTGCCTAAATCATAAGAAATGAAAGTATCCTGGTCCTCTTCGATTCCCTCTTGTAAATTTATCTAGACGCCTTTTTTTATTAACAGTTAACAATATTATCACAAATCATTGATTCATCTGGTATATAAATATACGATTCATTTACGAGTTTACTAGATCGATAATTTGCATTTTTGAACATCCAAAATTACTATAGATAATGT
The DNA here is from genome assembly GCA_963859935.3 of Lathyrus sativus. Classification (NCBI taxonomy): domain Eukaryota; kingdom Viridiplantae; phylum Streptophyta; class Magnoliopsida; order Fabales; family Fabaceae; genus Lathyrus; species Lathyrus sativus. Next base: position 30,101 of record CAWUDS030003386.1, read on the forward strand.
CACATTCAGTAAAGATTTATGATACATGTATAGGATGTACTCAATGTGTCCGAGCCTGTCCCACAGATGTATTAGAAATGATACCTTGGGGTGGATGTAAAGCTAAGCAAATAGCTTCTGCCCCAAGAACAGAGGACTGTGTTGGTTGTAAGAGGTGTGAGTCCGCTTGTCCGACGGATTTCTTAAGTGTTCGAGTTTATTTATGGCATGAAACAACTCGAAGTATGGGTCTCGCTTATTGATTCGTTTCAAAAAACACCACACGAATACGTTTTTTACTGGCAAAAACTCGTGTTCAAAATAAAAAAGAAAAAAATTCTATTTTATTTTGAGCATGGGCTTTTCTGGCCCAAGTGTATCTTATTTTTATCACGAATTTTTTTCCTTGGTTAACAATAGTTGTTGTTTTCCCAATAGCCGCAGGTTCCTTAATTTTCTTATTTCCTCATAGGGGAAATAAGGTAATTAGGTGGTATAGCATTTGTATATGCTTAATCGATCTCCTTCTAACAACCTATGCATTTTGTTATCATTTCCAATTGGATGATCCACTAATTCAACTGACGGAGAATTATAAATGGATCCATTTTTTTGATTTTTACTGGAGATTAGGAATAGATGGACTCTCCATAGGACCTATTTTACTGACAGGATTGATAACTACTTTAGCCACTTTAGCAGCTCAGCCGGTTACTCGAAAATACCAATTATTTTATTTCCTGATGTTAGCAATGTATAGCGGTCAAATAGGACCATTTTCTTCTCGAGACATTTTACTTTTTTTCATCATGTGGGAATTGGAATTAATTCCCGTTTATCTACTTTTATCCATGTGGGGGGGAAAGAAACGTTTGTATTCAGCTACAAAGTTTATTTTGTACACTGCAGGAGCTTCTGTTTTTTTATTAATGGGAATTCTGGGTATTGGTTTATATGGCTCTAATGAACCAACATTTAATTTTGAAACATTAATTAATCAATCATATCCCGTGGCACTAGAAATAATATTCTATACGGCATTTCTTATTGCTTTTGCTGTCAAATCGCCGATTATACCCTTACATACATGGTTACCAGATACCCACGGAGAGGCGCATTACAGCACTTGTATGCTTTTAGCCGGAATCTTATTAAAAATGGGAGCATATGGGTTGGTTCGAATTAATATGGAATTTTTTTCCCACGCTCATTCCATATTTTGCCCCTGGTTAATGATATTAGGTTGTATTCAAATAATCTATGCCGCTGCAACATCTTTTGGTCAACGGAATCTAAAAAAAAGAATCGCTTATTCTTCCGTATCTCATATGGGTTTTATAATTATAGGAATTGGTTCTATAAGTGATACTGGTCTCAACGGGGCCATTTTACAAATAATATCTCATGGATTTATTGGCGCTGCCCTTTTTTTCTTGGCAGGAACTAGTTATGATAGACTGCGTCTTCTTTATCTTGACGAAATGGGCGGAATGGCTATCCCAATGCCAAAAATATTCACTATTTTCACTATCTTATCAATGGCTTCTCTTGCATTGCCTGGCATGAGCGGTTTTGTTGCAGAATTGATAGTTTTTTTTGGAATAATTACTAGTCAAAAATATCTTTTCATGATGAAAATACTAATTACTTTTGTAACAGCAATTGGAATGATATTAACTCCTATTTATTTATTATCTATCTTACGGCAAATGTTCTATGGATACAAGTTTTTTAATACATCAAACTCTTCTTTTTTTGATTCTGGGCCCAGAGAATTATTTATTTCTATTTCTATCCTTATACCCATAATAGGTATTGGTATTTATCCAGATTTCATTTTCTCATTTTCGGTTGACAAGGTTGAAGCTATTCTATCTCATTTTTGATGGATGATTTTTGTGAATAAATGAATCAAAAAGATACAAAAAAATATTTTCCCGTTAGATTCATTTAAAAAATTGAAATTAGAATCGAATATGTTTGTTGTTTGTGAGAACCCCTTGAATCATTACATTACTTGATTGAAAGGGTTCTCGACGATTTATGGAAAGTATATATTTATATGCTTTCCATATTTTTCTTTATCAGGTTCTTTGAGTCAATTAGATGTAAATGAACCATAACTATGTAGTCCTATTCCTAATAGATTGATCCCCAAATAACATATCCAAATTATAAGAAATCCTATCGAGGCCACTATTGAAGAATTTACACCCTCTAATTTTTTATTTTTTCTAGTATGTAAATAAATCGCGAATATGGTCCAAGTAATAAAGGCCCAAGTTTCCTTTGGATCCCAATTCCAATAGGAACCCCATGCCTCGTTAGCCCATACTGCTCCTGAAAGAATACCTACCGTTAAAAAGAGAAAACCCATACTAATAATACGATAACCCCAACGATCCAATTGTTGAATAAATTGAGACCTATAATAATTTCTAGAAGAAGAAAAATAAGTTTTTCGTAAAACATTGTTTCTTTCATTCCTATTCATGTATTTGATTTCAACAAAATCAACTGATTTTTTTAAAGAATCAAAATTCTTGGTAAAAGAAAGAATTTGGATGACTTCTTGAAACGTAATGACTAAAATAGCCACTGATAATAATGATCCACATAAAAGAGCTGCATAGCCCAGTATCATCATACTTACGTGCATCATTAGCCAATGGGATTGTAGAGCGGGTACTAATATTACGGATTGATGCAGTTTGGTTAAAAGACCCGAAGTCGCAAAGGCTTGGGTAAAAATAACACTTGGTGCAATTATTGTACTTAAAAGGTTTTTCTCCTTTTTAAAAAAAAGAACCATATGAAAAATTGAAAAACCCCATGAAAGAAAGATTAGGGATTCATATAAATCACTAAATGGTAAATGTCCCGAAAAAAACCAACGAGTAATTAACAATCCCGTTACACAGAAAAAAGTTATTATCATGGCTTTTTTGGACAAATCATATAATCCTACAATTTCATTGACTAATAAGGTTATCAAATGAATTGAAATAACAATTGATATAAGGGAAAACGATATATGAGTTAATATATGCTCTAAAGTTGATAATATCATATATATCATGAAAATAAAAATATCTATAATGAAAATAAAAAAGGTATGAATACTCGGAATAGAAATAGGGAATTCATTATAGGACTTATGATATGATTATTTGAAAATTTTTCAAATAAAATATAGGATGCCATGCCGCTACTCGGACTCGAACCGAGATGCTCTAGCACTGCTTCCTAAGAGCAGCGTGTCTACCAATTTCACCATAGCGGCTTACTCGAAATCATAATAACCCAGTATTTAGTCAATCGTCGAGATTGAATAAAGTAAAGTTCGATATTTATTGAGTACATTTCTAAACATTTATTATATAAATTGAGAATAAAAAGTAATTTTATTGAACAGATCTGAATAGAGAAATATATGATATATGGAATCATTTTTTTTTATTTAAGTAAAAGAACGTTTTGATTTCTCTATTCAGATCTGTTTTTTTTTTTCAATTTTGACTTTTTGAAATCAAAAAAAAAAGCACTAAATTAGAACTATCTAGTTCTGACTTCAATCCAGTAATGAAAAAGATAATTATTTTTTTGTAGTTGCTTATGACTCATTCAAAAAAATTAGATTCTATATATATTTAGAATAATCTAATTTTTACGATTAATTGTGTAAAGCGTGTAGTAGCAACGGAACCCAGAGAGAATATATGGAAAAGACAGTTGTATTGTATACTATTCTATTATTATATATTAGTTAATGATCTCGGTTCAGAGAGTCCTTTCTTTCGTGATGAACTAGCTACATTTTATCGCTGTGGGCGGAGGAGAAAGGCAACAAGATGATTGTAACATCATAAAAGCAAGTAGATCAACGTCGTTCCAATATACAACATAGGTTTTGGCAATGCAATGTGGTTGGGCTCTCATGTCGATCCGAATAAATCATCCTTTTCGCTGAAGTAATTGCCTGCTAGACAAGAGGATAACAAGTTCAAAATTCTGTGTTAATGGTCGGATTACCACTCTTTTTTTTGTTTTGTAATGATGAATCTTCTATGTGTTCCTAAAAAAATTGGTATCTTTTTCAGGGTCTCGGGGAGAAATGGAAACACATAAGAACTCTTGAATTGAAATGGAAAAATAGATGATGTAACTCCAGTTATTTCGTAAATTAAAAAATCTTTGTCACAAGAAAAAACGGGTTCATCCATTTAATCTTGCCTTAGTTCAGATTTTTTTCTATTTTTAAGAATACGGAGTCGGGTTCTTACCCGTATTGAATAGAACACTGGGCCAAATCTTCTTTATTTAGATCCGGAAAATCCTATGGTTTTATGAAATCATATGATATTGCTCTAATCCATAGTCAATCCTATTTCCAATAGGAGCAGTTGACAATTCAATCTAATTTTGCCCATTCTTTTTGTATACGTAAGAGTGTGAAAAGAAGGCCCAATTCAAGTTGTTTAAGTAAACAAAAAAATAGTCGCGTTGAATTTCTCGACCTTTTGACTTAGGATTAGTCAGTCTTTTTTCTCGATAGGGGCAAGGGAAGGGG
>CAWUDS030003388.1:0-24732 GCA_963859935.3 Lathyrus sativus
TCATATCCTATGAGTTTCCTGATCAGATCTTCTGTAATTATAATCTCCTTACCTAGAACAGAAGACAAAATAAATTTTGGGTATACAGAAGCATGTATCCAGAATTCTTTCACCAGATGAGGGTAAACTGGTCCAAATAATCTGTCAAAGTATTTTACCCAGCCTTGAGCATCAACTATTGAACGTAATTCAAATCCATTTTCAGCCAATGAATCAAATTCCATCATTGATTTACAGAGAACTTCCAGTTTGTCAACAGGTGTTAACAAGGTCCTTTTTGGTGTCGTATATGGAGCCACACCCATATTTGCAGAAGTAACTGCAGCCATGGTTGATTGAAACTGTGCAGCTGTAGAGGATGAGGTTGCCATTGAAGATGATTTTGTCAAAGGTTTAGGGTTTTTGTGAAGAGAGAAAAGAAGACAAAAATGCATAAACGTTCTTGAGTTGTGAAAAGTGTGAAAATGGTGAGAGATGTGGTATTTATAGAGAACAGTTAGGCATACAAACAGACAAGCAAGGCACGTTCACACGTAGCAATTAATGAAAAAGAATAAAAATCATTTCAAGCATTAATTGATTCTGACAAATTGGGGGGAAAAACAAGATTTTCACTATTCAAACTTCACCTCAAACGTCTCTTCAGTAGTGTACACGCCATCTTTGCAGATTTAGAGTGACACGTGTTTGCTTGCATGTGCTTCTGAATTCTCTTGAGAAATGAAACGTTAACCAACGTTCAGATCCTCTGAGTATTGTTAGTTCAGATTTTCACAAATAAAGTAATTTAAAGAAATGAATAAATAATCAGATGAAATACTTCAGAGCATTAAACATTTTTGCATCTGTAAAATTTTCTTCTGACAAATATTATTCTGGACACAAATCCATACCAATATTTTTCAGAATAAATTTGAATCTATCTTCAACAAGGGGTTTTGTGAAAATATCTGCCCATTGATGATCTGTATCAACAAAGGCTAAATTTATAATTCCCTTTTGAACATAGTCTCTGATGAAATGATGCTTAATTTCTATATGTTTTTCCTTAGAGTGTAAAATGGGATTTTTAGACAAACATATAGCAGAAGTATTATCACAGAATATAGAAATGTTACTTTCAAATATCTGATAGTCTTCTAACTGACTTTTCATCCGAGGCATCTACGTGCTACATCCAGCAGCAGCTATATATTCTGCCTCTATAGTTGATAGTGCAATTGTGGGTTGCTTCTTGCTGTACCAAGAGATTAGATTTCTTCCTAGAAATTGACAACTTCCAGAAGTACTTTTTCTTTCCACTCTGTCTCCAGCGTAATCAGCATCACAGAATCCAACTAATTTGAAATCATCAGATTTTCTGTAACACAAACCCACATTAGAAGTACCTTTCAGATACCTTAGAATCCTCTTAACAGTTGTTAAGTGTGATTCTCTAGGATCTGATTGGAATCTAGCACACAAGCATACACTGAACAAAATGGCAGGTCTAGAAGCAGTTAAGTAGAGCAGAGATCCTATCATACCTGTATAGAGTTTCTGATCTACTTTCTTACTTACCTCTTCCTTTCCTAGTGAACTAGTTGGATGCATGGGAGTCTTTGCTAGCTTACTATCAGTCATGTTAAATTTCTTCAGAAGTTCTTTAACATATTTGGTCTGATGGATGTAAGTGCACTCTTGAGTCTGGTTGACTTGAATTCCCAGAAAGAATCTCAATTCTCCCATCATGCTCATTTCAAATTCTTCCTTCTTGTTGACTGTACCCTTGAGCAACAAGCCTTGCCTTATTTCTTTCAAATTCTCTTTTCTCATTAAGCTTATTTCTGAAGACCCATTTAGTTCCAATTATGTTAAATCCTTTTGGCCTTGGAACTAAATCCCACACATCATTTCTGGTGAACTGATTTAGCTCTTCTTGCATAGCAATAATCCAATCATTGTCTTGCAGAGCTTCATCTACAGAAGTTGGTTCAATTACTGACACCAATCCAAATAATGATGCTTCAGATGATCTGAGGAAGGATCTTGTTCTGATAGGGTCATCCTTCTTTCCAATAATGACATTCTCTGGATGAGAAGCTTTGATTATGGATGATGATCCTCTAACAGTTGATTCTTCAAAAATGTTTAGGTTGTTCATCTGAGAAGTTAAAGGAATTTCATCTAGTGTTGCTTCTAGTTCCTTAACTTGAGCTTTGTCTGCCTCTGAGCCTTCAGAGTCTGTGAAGACTACTTCTCTATCTGCAGAGTTTTCAGACTGCTTTGGCTTTTTAATGCCAAGCTTATCATCAAATCTAACCTGAATAGATTCTTCTACAATCTGTGTCTCAGTATTGTATACTCTGTAGCCTTTAGAGCATTCAGAATACCCAAGCATGAAACACTTTTGTGCTTTAGAATCAAACTTGTTCAGATTTTCTTTAGTATTCAACATATAGCAAATACATCCAAAAGGATGAAAATATGAAATGTTGGGCTTTCTGTTCTTCCACAGTTCATAGGGAGTTTTCTCCATAAGAGGTCTTACAGACACTCTGTTCTAAATGTAACAGGCTGTGTTGATTGCTTCTGATTCCCTCCAAATTTCACATCACCTCCAGATCTAAGCTCCAGACTTTGGAACATAGACCTTTCTCCTGTAATGTCTCGCGAGCATCCAGAGTCCAGGTACCATGATTGGTGTCCTGACCTTGCTGCTAAGAACATCTGCAATAGGAATTATTTTACTTTTAGGTACCCAGATCTTCTTGGGTCCTTTTGGGTTAGTTATTCTGAAGGTTTGTCTAAACTTCTATTTTTCAACATAAGGTTTATTCTGACTAGCCTTAGATTTAAACACATGAATGTTCTTTTCAGAGCGAGTGTGTTCAATATCATTCAAGTGACCAAATTTAAAGTGGGAATATAAAGGAGTCTTCTTGATGATAATTTTATCAACAGGTTTTGGATTTAAATCCTTTCCAGAAGGAGATTTATATCCAATTCCTTTTTTGTTGTTTCTGCTAACTCCATAGATCATAGAAGCCATTTTGCTTCTGTCTATGCTTTTAGCAAGAAACTTCTGAAAGCTGTAATCATATTTTTCCAAAATATTTTTGCATTCAGACTCAGTTTCAGAATCAGAGTCTTGTTGAGCTAATTCAGAATCATTTTTCAATTTTAAGTTCTTTTCATTTAGCTCATCTACTTCTGACTTGAGAATATTATTCTCAAATACAAGATTGCTTTGACGCTTCTTGTATTTGAGCTTAATATTGTTATAGCTCTTCAGAACTTCTGATAATACTTTGATAAGTTCATCCTTAGTGAGTTTAGCCATTACCTCTTCAGCGTTAGAGTCAGATTCAAAGTCAGATTCAGAACATGAAACTTCTTCCTCCTGATCTTCTATGTCTGCCATCAATGCTACGTTGGCACATTCCTCTTCTGACTCAGATTCAGATTCAGATGTATCTGAATCATCCCAGGTTGCCATTAGAACCTTCTTCTTCTTATCAGATTTTCTTTTAGGCTTTTCTTTCAACAACTTTCGACATTCATTTTTGTAATGCCCAGGTTCTTTACATTCATAGCAGACAACCTCCTTTTTGCCAGATCTTCTGTGTCCAGAAGATTCTTTTCTTTGGTCAGGCTTCCTGAAGTTTCTGAACTTCATTCCTTTATGCTTCCAGAGTTTGTTTATTCTTCTAGACAGCATGGATAGTTCATCTTCATCTTCAGATGAGGATTCTTCAGAGCTTTTCTCTATTACCTGCAATGCTTTAGCAGATTTATTAGATTTTAATGCAATTGATTTACCTTTCTTTTGAGGTTCATCTTCCTCAAGTTCAATTTCATGACTCCTTAGTGAACTGATTAGTTCCTCCAAGGAGATCTTGTTCAGATCTTTAGCCATTTTCAGCGCAGTCACCATAGGTCTCCATCTGGTAGGTAAGCTTCTGATGATCTTTTTCACATGATCAGCAGTAGAGTATCCTTTATCCAGAACCTTTAGTCCAGCTGTAAGTATTTGAAATCTGGAGAACATAGCTTCAACAGATTCAGCTTCTTCCATCTTGAAGGCTTCATACTTCTGGATTAGAGCCAGAGCCTTTGTTTCCTTGACTTGAGAGTTTCCGTCATGAGTCATTTTTAAGGACTCAAACATGTCAAATGCAGTTTCTCTATTTGTGATATTTTCATACTCAGTGTGAGATATTGCATTTAACAATATTGTTCTAGCCTTGTGGTGATTTCTAAATTCTTTCTTTTGGGCTTCTGATAGATTTTCTATCTACTTTCTTGCCATTCCCATCAATGGGATGAACATATCCATCTATGATTAAATCCCATAAATCAGCATCATAACCAAGGAAAAAACTTTCAATTCTGTCTTTCCAATAATCAAATTTCTCCCCATCAAACATAGGGGGTTTAGTGTTGATTCTGTCCCTTTCTTCATATTTGTTGTTAATGTTAGAATTGAATTATCAGCCATAGTAACAACTAAATATATATCAAAGTTTTTTTCTCACTGGATCTTTTCTGTCACTATGAAGTGGTAGCACACACAGAACCGGAGCTCTGATGCCAACTGAAGGTGAGAAAATACTTAGAAGGGGGGTTGAATAAGTATGAAGATAAAAACTTAGAAATAAAAACTCAGTTATTTTTATCCTGGTTCGTTGAACTCAACTACTCCAGTCCACCCTTTCTAGAGTGATTTGCCTTTCTCAATCAAGGACTTAATCAACTATTTAATCAACTGATTACAATAGTAAGCACTAAGAACAACTATTCAAAGTCTTCTCAAGAACTACTGATCCTAACTGGATCTTCTTAAGGTTTTCTTACATTCAAATGTAATAACAAATACAAGTGTTAAAATGCTTCTAATAAGCTTTATCACAACTGTGATTTTTCACTTAATATTAAGAACAAAGAAATTAATTCTATAAAGAAGATATGAATTGTATGAGAGCTTTGATTATGAATTATTTTCAAGTGATTCGTCAACTGAAGAAGATGAGTGGAGACTTGCTTTTATAGGCACAGTGATCCAAGAGTATTTCACGTTGAGAAGTCTGAGCCTTTTTGTCTTCACATCAAGTGACCTTTCCTAGAAGAAGAAGGCATTGAGAAATCCTTTTTGTCTGTGTTCTTGTGTCTAGCATAAATAAGGAAAGAGTCGTTTGGATATTCCAACGGACATAATCTTTGAATTCTTCTTCAATAGTTTTCAGCAAAAATCATCAAAGTCTAATTTGATCAGAGCCTTCTGATGTTGATAAGAGTTTTGATGAATCAGAGTCTTTACAACAAGTGTGCTTTTAGCGTGTATAAGTTCAGAGCAGAGTTTTGGATCAGATCCTCAGTACTGGCAGCGTCAGTACTCTCAGAGTCTTCTGAATTAACTATGCTTGAAAAACTCTTCATACAGAATTCTTCAATGGTTCAGATGCTTCTGACATGCTTCAGATTCTTCTGGAGCTTCTGCTTCAGATCCTTCTAGAGACAGCGCTCTGGATCTTCTGATGACAGCATTCAGAATCTTCTAATGGGTGCATCTGATGCTTCAGAGCCTTGCATATTTCTTATGTTCAGTTCTGATTTGCTTCTGGAGTGATATTTACTTTAATATCTGCAGCAAACATTCTGAAGCAAATTTTACAGTATATAATTCTTAATTACAAAATTTCATTATAGTTATCATCAAAACATATAAATATTTTCTAAGAACCAATCTGTGTTCTAACATACAGCTTCTTCAACAAGCTTCCTTCAGGATGAAGTCTTCATAATCTGCACTTCAGAACTTGTAACAAGCTTAAAGGGAATCAAATACTTGAGATGATCAGAGCTAAATGTTTGAGATGATTAGAGCTTTGGTAGATGATCAGAACTTGATAGATGATCAGAACTTGATATATCAGAGTCTCAATCTTGATCAGAGTCTTCATCAAAGTATGTAGCAGTATGTGCTTGAGCGTGAATATTATTGATTAGAGTCTGATTATCAGAGCCTCTGTTCTTGCAGTGAAATGAACTTCAGAGTCTGATTTGATCAAAGCTTTCAACTCTTCATATAATTCTTTCAGCAACGCTTCAGATCATTTTGCAGCTTCTGCTTCAGAGTATTCTGATTGTCTTGCATCTGATGCTTCAGAGCCTTGCGTAGTTGCTTGTACTTATGTATTTTTCTTCTTTAAGAGTATTCAATTTAATACCTGAAACAGTAATACTTGAACAGATTTAGAGTATATATTTTCTTAATACAAAATTCCATAAGAGTTATCATCAAAACATAGAGATATAAGAAACACCAATCTGTGTTCTAACACCCTTCTCACTCATGTTGAAGAGTTGGAAGTTCGTTGCGAATTCATGGTTGATTTTGACTGCATTGCAAAGAATGGGTTTGATTTGCGACCGATTGTGTCTGCATAAGGATGGACTAAGTACTTTGATAGACTGTTTGGTCCAGTCTTCCCTCTTCTGGTGAAAGAATTTTGGATTCATGCAAAGGTATACCCAAAGTTCATTGTTTCGTATGTTTTGGATAAGGAAATCATCATCACCGGGGATTTGATTAGAAAGTTGATTGGGTATGAAGAAGTGGATGGTGTTCACAATCTTTCTGCTGGATGTATAGACATGGATGATGTCTATAGAGAAGTCTTTACATCTGTGCTGGCCTCAAGTAAAATAAAAGATTTGAAAGTGCATTACAAAATCTGGGTGAAGATCTTTCTGGGTTGTATTCACCATAGGAAATCAACCAACTCTCCAGATTACATCAATGCTGAACAACTGTACTTTCTGTACTGCTTGGGAAATAACATCAAGGTGGATCTGCCACACTTGTTATTTGCTCATCTGTGGAGCCATGTAACATAGTCCAGAGAGGAAATCAGAACAAAGCATCAGAAGATCAGAAACTGGATCCCTATGGGAAGACTGATCTCAGATATTCTGACTGAGAATGGTTTATTTGCTCATCTGACAGAGGCAGGTCAGACTGAAGAACTGGTTCCGATTCTAAGAAAGCCTCTGAATGGGAAAAGTCTGCTGAGGATGAGACTTGTAGAGAAACTTCAATCAGAGCCAGCCAAGTTGGACTCTGATGTTGTACACAGAAGAAGAATTCCTGTGGATGATTTTCCTCTCTTCACTGCTAAAGAACCAAGGGAAGTTCTTCTGAACTACATTGTTGCATGCTTAGCAGATGGAACCCCTTTGCCACCAGACTTTATCGAAAGAGAAAATGAACCTGGACCAGATTTCTATGGGGAGAACAAGAGAAAGAGAAGAAAGGTCTCAGAGAAAGGATCTACGAAGCCTAAGAGGAAAGCTTCTGGAGAAGCATCTTCTGCAAAGCCCAAACGCTTAAAGAAGAAAGGTAACCCTTCTGTTAATTTATCTACTATTTTGGAACAAGTAACATAACCAACATCTAGATCTCCTCCTCCTTATGAACCCATACCTTCTCCCTCTCCAACACACACTACATCTGAACATTTTTCTTCTGAAAATGTTCATGAATCTGTTCCCCCTTCTCAACCTCAACCATAAAATAACTCCCCTCAACAGAACAAAGCACCTTCATCTGACTATCACACCCCTTCTGGTCAAACCCATTTTGTATTCATTCTAGAAGCCTCACCTGAACCTTCTGAACCAAACCCTTCTACACACCAATCATCTGAATAACAACCATCATAACCACAAAACTCTAAAACAATACCATCTGATCCTGAACCAGAGATACTTGACATTCAACCTCTAATGACAGTACACCCTGTTTCATCTGGATCATGTTCATCATCTGATACATCTTCTGGTTCATCAGACGCTATCTCACTCACACCCAACTCCCCATTCCATTCTTATGATATTTCTGAAACATTTCAACCAGTTATCCTCTCTGTATCTAAAACCTCATTTGTCCATATTCCATCTTCACCATATCCTCCTGTTATCACTATTCCTACTTTTTCTATACCATCAACCTCTGCTCCCATTAAAATATCACCTTTAGAAGCCTACCTGAAACCCAAACCTAGGCTAGATGTTGGTGAACTGTTTTATGGTTTTGAAAATGAGATAAATATGTGGTTATCTTCTGTTAAGAAGGAGTGCTTCTCAAGCTTTAACCCTGCTGATTCTGAAGCCATCTGGACAAGATTCAGATCTAGATTCAACTCTGTGGCTTCAAATCTTCAAAATATTTTCTCTGGCGATGCAAATGTGAGATTTGCTGAAGCTGTCAGACTCACTCTTCTGAGAGTTAGCAGAACTCCAACTCTACTTCTGGAAAATACACCTCCAGAGGTTGTGTGTTCTTCTTCTAAAGAAGCTGATACACTCTAGATGACTGAGGTTTCTCAGACTGAGAAAGTCATCACAGAAGCTTTCATTCCTGAAAACGTTTCTGCATCTGCTCAACCTTCTCCTATGGAAATAGAGAATGAATCTACAATGGTTGTTGACAATGCATCTGCTTCTGTGAGTGTTCCAGAATCTTCTAAGTTGAAGACAAAAGAAGATGTGGATTTGAGGATTAAGGTTGAAAAGCAAGAAGCTGAAAACGCTGAGTTCAGAACATGGATGATTAAACAAGAGAAAACAACAAATGAAATAAAAGACTGGATGGCTAAGCAAGAGGAGTCCACATCTGAGATCAAGACTTGGATGGCGAAGCAAGAAGAGTCAACCTCTGAGATAACAAATCTTCTGAAGATTTTGGTTTCTCGTTCTTCTTCTTAGTTGTTTTGCTTTTGTGCACTTTTGTGTTATTTTTGCTTATCTTGTTTATCTTCTGAATTTCTTATCAATGCATCTGTGAATGTTTGGTTTTTCCATCTGATTATATGATATGATTTATTTTTTTCCTCTGTTATCTTTTCATGTCTTCAAAAGTTTTTTCTTTTTGATATGACAAAAAGGGGGAGAAAATGGAAATTCTAATTGTCCACATAAACAGTTACTAAAATGGAACTCAGACATTATAAAATTTAACTAACTTTGAATTCAGTATTTCAGAGCTCAAATATTTCATCAGATAAATTGAGTTGAGTAACTCTGAACAAACTCTGAGAGTCTCCAAAGTTTTCTCTGACTCTGGAAAGAATACTTGTGCTGAAAGGGAAGTAATTATTTTTTTCTATCAGTATTCAATTCAGGGGGAGATTCATAATCTCAGGGGGAGAGATATTTTTTAAATGCTCTGAACAAAATTTCCCATAGTTTTTTTCATCATCAAAAAGGGGGAGATTGTTAGAACACATATTGGTTCTTAATATATCTCTATGTTTTGATGATAACATTAATGAAATTTTGTATGTAGTAAATATATACTCTAATTGTATTCAAGTGTTTTTGTTCTAGATATTAAAACTAATATTCCTCTGGAAGCAAAAACTCCTCTGAAAGTTAAGAATCAAATGACTCTGAAGCGCTGGCTGAAAAAGAGTCTGAAGCGCTTGCTGAAGAAAACTTTGAAGCGCTTGCTGAAGAAAACTCTGAAGCAGAAGACTCTGGAGCACTACCTACAGAAGACTCTGAGCACAGAGTATAAAGACTCAAAATATTCAGAAGACTCTGAGAACTTAACGATGCAAGTACAGAGGCTCTGAATCAAGTCAACTCTGATACATTCACGCTAAGCACTTTGCTGCAAGACTCTGAAAGAGTGACTCTGATAAGAAGAACAAGGAACAACATCAGAGGATCTGATGCAAGAATACTTTTCATATATGTTCAATTAAAAAGGAAGTGTTTAAGAAAGAGACGTTGCTAAACCCAAGGTCTACCAACGGTACTAAATGCACCACTCTTGAGTATTTAGGGTTTGATTTAGGGTTTGACTAATTAGTTTGATTTAGTGGATTAAGTCCTTGTTGAGAAAGGCAAATCACCTTGGTAGGGTGGACTGGATTAGTTTGAGTTCAAATGAACCAGGATAAAAATACCTTGTTATTTTTACTATTGTCATAGTTGTTATTTGAAACCCTTATTCAACCCCCCCCCCCCCCCCCCCTTCTAAGTGTTTTTCCTACCTTCAGTTGGGAAACCCTAAATCCCGTGCATGACACGGGATTTCAGGCAAAAAGAGAATGTCAAATCAAGATGAAAAGTAATTTTCCTTCCTGTCTACATCCTACAGTACTTTCTTCTACACACTATTGAGAAAGTGGTGTATATAAAGAAGTCTTCATCAACACTTCAAGATAGATAATTCATAACAGTTTTTCTACAACATTTTGAAAGAAAGAATTCAAAGAAGCAATCAAAGAAAACATTCAAATAAATTTCTACATAAAACACTAAGTTTTATTCGTTCTTCATTGTGTAAAATCACAGTTGTGATATAGCTTTTTAGAAGCAACTCTTAAACACATTGTATTTTACTTATTTGTAAAGGTTTCTTAAGAGACCAAGTTGTGGTCAGATTTCTTGAGAAGACTAAGACTGTTTGTCTTAGTGGTTAACAATGTAATTAGTTTGATTTAGTGGATTAAGTCCTTGTTGAGAAAGGCAAATCACCTTGGTAGGGTGGACTGGATTAGTTTGAGTTCAAATGAACCAGGATAAAAATACCTTGTTATTTTTACTATTGTCATAGTTGTTATTTGAAACCCTTATTCAATCCCCCCCCCCTTCTAAGTGTTTTTCCTACCTTCAGTTGGGAAACCTAAATGCACCACTCTTGACTGTGGCCTCTTACACATGATACAACAACTTGGATAAACTCCAACATGGCTCTCAAAGCCCTCAATGAGCTTCCTCAACATCCCCATATCCAAATCATGAATTCACAATCTTTGATGATCTTCAATTGGCCTCTAAGTTAGGAGCTAAACCACATACATCCATCAACTATTTCACAAAGCTTTGACTACTTCTCGATGACCTGATGAGCACTCATGCTTGAGTAAACCCCTTGCTTAGGTTCAAAACTCTTGGTACCCTTCTCTTGCTATGCACAACATCTTGATCCCCTGCTAAATGAACAATGTTATGCAATGCAAATGCTAGAAGAAAATTAAATGAAACATAAATCAAGTTAAGAAAAGGTTGGTCAATTTTTGGGGTGCAACAAGATCCAACTCCTTTTCTTTCTTTTCAATAAATCATGGGCCTCTATTAGAGTGTAAGACCCAACACTTTTCTTTTCTTTTCAATAAGTGATGGACCTCTGCTTAGAGTGTAAGACCCAACACTTTTGTGAATAAAATAAAACAACCAACACATTAAACCCTAAAAGATGTGCAATCTACATACATTTGGTGTAAAAAGGGATGTAGGAATATATGTACTTATGATAGTTTGTATAGTGAAAAATTACTTTCTATCAAGGACAAACATTGAGACTTTCTATGTAGGTGCAAAGGAAATGACGTGGTCTTGTCATTATCCCCAAAGATTACTCCACCAAAGTACTATTACTAGAATGTATCAATCTCTACTATATTTTAAACTCTATTTTCATTCGGATTCAATAACCTACATTATTTTGCTCACCCTTTATTAAGTGTGCAATTATCATTGAACTGTATTAATTTACACATATATTTGTATGTCATCTTAAATCCCTATACTCTGTATACGTATGTCTGCAAACAAGGTTGCTAGCTGCTAGAGTTGCAGCAGTGAAAAGATGTTTCGTGGAAAATTATGATGATCAAATTCATCTACTGATTCGTTGGTTTTCTGTGGACATTACCTGCGGAGTTACTTGAGAAATTTATTGTGATTTTATCTGTAGATATTTTTTATAGGATCTTCTGTTAGAACACAGATTGGTTCTTATAATATCTCTATGTTTTGATGATAACTATTATGAAATTTTGTATTTAAGAATTATATACTCTAAAATTTTCTTGAGAAATTCTTACTGTAGAAAGTAAAGAAATTAACACTCCAGAAGCAAATCAGAATTGAACACAAGAAATTAGCTAGACTTTGAAGCGCTAGATGCACTCATTAGAAGATTCTGATTGCTGTCAACAGAAGATTCTGAACGTAGCCTCCAGAAGATTCTGAAGCAGAAGCTCCAGAAATCTGAAGCAAGTCAGAAGCATCTAAAGCAAAGAAGAATCTTGTATGAAGAGTTTTTCAAAGCATAGTTTCTACAGAAGATTCTGAAAGTACTAAAGCTGCCAGTACTGAAGTTTTGTCTCAAATATGCTCTGATCTTAAACACGCTAAAAGCACACCTGCTGCAGAAGACTCTGATTCAGCAATACTCTGATCATCATCAGGAGACTCTGATCCAATTAGACTCTGATAAATTTGCTGAAAACTGAAGAAGAAATATTCAAAGTTTATATCTGTTGGAGTAAATCAAACGTCTCTTTCCTTATTATACTAGACACAAGAACACAGACAAAAAGGATTTTTCTGTGCTTTCTGTTGCGGTGAAAATCGGATATCAAGCTATTGAATTAACTTGAATCTTAATTCTTTTACAACTGGTCTTTAATTTATCCAAAGGATAGGTCTAAAGAAAGAAAGAACCTTTTGCGCGATGTGACAACAACGCTTTAAGAGATTCGGGGATCGGGGGTTGGTTATGCATAGGGTAGGTATTTCACATCTTAAACCATCCGTAGTACTCGTACTAGGGAACCTTTTGTTTGTTTGTATGCTAAGTTTGTGAATTGTGCATTGAGGTTTAAGGATTGGAATTGATATAAAATAAATAAAAAGGCCTAAGTGGGTTTTCTAAGTTTGCTCGCAAAGACGTCGCGTCTTCTGCCTACGTATCCTTACTAGGATAGAATCAAAGCAATCGTAGTTCACATCACAAGGGATAATGAACTCTTGACTATGGTCAAGGTTCCAGAGGGATGTAAGTATTCATAAGAAAGTACTTACAGGGAGTGCGGCGACTCCTATTCTAAATTGAGATTGTCGTGATAAAGGGTGTCCGCGGTGGGACGGTAAAAGCGAGCACGACGACTCGAATCCTAAGGCTAGGATAAAGATAGGGATGTCCACGGCGGGACACTAAAAGTGAGCACGGCGACTCAAATCCTAAGGTAGGAATAAAGGGTAAAGGGTGTCCACGGCGAACGGTAAGGTGAAAAAATTGACCAAAAGTATTTTCAGCAGTTTTTAAAGGTAACTTCCACTGGTGGAAGTTTAGTGTAAAAAGTGATAAAAATCATTTTTATGCAGTTTTACAAGTAACTTCCACTGGTGGAAGTTTAGTGTAAAAAGTGACAAAAATCATTTTTATGCAGTTTTACAAGTAACTTCCACCGGTGAAAGTTTAGTGTAAAAAGTGACAAAAATCATTTTTATGCAGTTTTACACAGTAACTTCCTCTGGTGGAAGTTTAGTGTAAAAAGTGACAAAAATCATTTTTATGCAGTTTTACAAGTAACTTCCACTGGTGGAAGTTTAGTGTAAAAAGTGACAAAAATCATTTTATGCAGTTTTACAAGTAACTTCCACTGGTGGAAGTTTAGTGTAACAAGTGACAAAAATCATTTTTATGCAGTTTTACAAGTAACTTCCACTGGTGGAAGATTAGTGTAAAAGTGACAAAAATCATTTTCATGCAGTTTTTAAGACATGATATCACATACACGACAAAGATTGGATGTTAAAGTGGTGGCAACATGGCATGAGTGAATTGCATGATGGTGTTCAAAACAGGCTTGGAGTATAAGTAGATCAATCAAGTATTGCACACAAACTTTAAACATGATGAATACGAGGAATATGGTCCCAACCAAGCACGCAACAATGCCACAATTACACAAGGATTAGAATAATACAATTGGTTTCAACCAGTATGACACATATTTACAAAGATAAAGGCAACAACTCAAGGGGTACATATTAACAAATATGGAAACAACAATCATGTAAATAAGTCATAACTGAAGGTAAGCATGCTATAAGTTCAAGGTGTATCGAATGTAACAACATTAAGTATTGATGATAATCAAGTATAAGCAAGTATGTAAGACATGTCATAATAGTTTAAGTTCAAAATTTTAGGAAGGAAACAACAAGTTTATGGTAACCACCATGAGAATCAAAGCCTTAACATGTTAACAAACACAAAGGAGTCAAACACAATCAATCTTACAAGATAAGTCAAGCATGGTTTTAAAAGAAATTCAACAAGATGCAAGGTAATGACCCTAACAAGGAATCAACTTTCAAGCAGGAAAGAAGCATCATAAACATAATGTTAAGAAGTAAAGAGCTAGGATGCTAAACATCAGCTCATGGCAAAAAATCATACATAACCACAGTAACATTCATAGTAAGGGCAGGCATACCAAATTATACTACAACAACTGTTGACAGTCATCAAACCTAAAGCAAAGGCCTGACAGTATGTTTGTGGCATTTCAACAATGACAGCTCCTCACTCACACAAACAAGGACTTGGCAGGTAGGATAAACTCTAACAACCTTAACACAATGATTAATAAAACACAAATTTGGAAAAGCAGAAACAACATCATAGCTTGAAGGAAATCAGGATGCGAGCACATGTTCAATACAAGCAATTACCAATTCCTACCATAAATTCAACAACCTAGCCACAAAGAAATGCCAAGACAAAATCTGATGAGATACTCAAGTTAAATTCCTAACTATTACAATGAACAACAGGCTCAGTAGCATGGACTTATGCAGAAACTCTGCAGCAGTGATAACAGCATACAAGCATAGTAGCATCATTCACTAAAAGTCTCAACGATGTGCTAGAGAAACACATGAACCTCACAATTCAAACAAATCAAACCAGACAGCAGTTGAGTCATGAACTTAACACAAACGCATTGTAATGATTGAGAATGGATACTTGATAATATTAGAGGTTAACAACCTCAAGGCAAAGACAAACATGTCTTGGTATTTCAAATGAATTTCATTGATGAATTTCAAACAACATGCCTATATGCAACTAGTTCAAAACATATGGATTTTAAGAAAAGGGCAATGGAAGTCTTTAATGAAGAAACCAATGTTGACAAACACTAACCATGATGCAGCCAGTTCTAAGTACTTCATCCATTGATGAATTCCAACATTGTGATTCTAACAATAACCACAGAACTTAAAAGTCATTAAATTCAAAAGCATGATTAAGGAAAACATGATCAAAGCAAACAATATCTTTTAATTCAAATCATAACAGGCTGTGAATTCCATACATAAATAGTTTTTGACCAAGCTTGAAAAATTGTTGGCAGCCAGCTGTTGGTATACACAATCCAAAATAAACAGCCTAGTGCACTAAGGGCTAACAGCTTTGAACAACACAATCCTTCAGTGGAAAAGATGCATAAATGAAATGAGGATCCAAGATCCTATGCAAATCAAAAAGGTCTGACAGTACAACAGTAAATTTCTGTGATAGCCAATGAAGCAAAAGCTAATGGATCAGACCTTACAACATGACAGAAAGTGTGTTATGGTATTTCAATCAATGAACTTGATGAATTCCAATTACCCCTTCTGTCAGCAACTCAAAGATAGAAAGAAGAAAAACAGAGAAATCTCAATGTAAGAATAAAATTGAAAAGGTTTTTTTTTATTGATAACTTGAAATCAACACAAGCTTATAATGTAAACAGAATGCACCAATCCAAACTAAACCAAACAACTTGTTCAAATGTACATGAGAGGACAAAATGCACTAAACCAGTTATAGACATACATAGCACAGTTTGGTAACAAAGGACCAGATTTGGTATTTTTAAACAGAATTGTGTGCCATGCAGCAATGAACTCATCATAACAATGCTAAACATACATAGGGAAAAAGTGGCATCAAACATTCACAAACCTCATGACAGTGCTAATCCTAGTTACCTACCAACCTTGAATACTGACAGAATAATTTACTCTTAGAAATAGTCATCAATTTGTCAAAGTAAACATAGACTCAAGTTTAGTATGGAAAAAATAACTTAGGACAATGATGGATCATGAGTTTACAAACTCAAGATGATAGAAAGAAAACATACACAATGCTTATTCACAATATAATCACAAATTTCATCATATTTGTATTTTCTAGCAAGAGTTCATAATCAAACAAACACCTTTAAATCCTAACAAATTATTTGCAATTTTAACAGGAGTATGTTATAGACTTGTCAGACAACAATCAAGTTAAGGCTATCTATAATAGTTAACAAACTTCGAGCTACCATACATAAGTTTCAGTTAACAAACAACTATGAACTTACAACACTCAAACATTTTTGACAGCACAATGAGAATTTAGCATGACAATGGCTAAACCACCTAAGCAAAGCATGATTCACTTGATAATAGATTTTCATGACAGCAAGCATGTACCAAGCACAAAACAGCAGCTCAACAAACACAATTAGAGGTAAACTTGGATTGCACAGTTGAACATCAAACTTAAACCACATTTTTCATGATGGCTACAGCCTTAACAATATGCATAAATAACATTTAATCATGAGGAATAAGTGTTGACAAACACATACTTAAAACAACAGCTGAAAATCAAAGAAACAAATGTTTATGGCACATGTGAATAAATGCAAGCATATCCAAATTTGTAGTCAACAGTTTAATGATGCATATTGAAAACAAAAGTTAGAGGTCACCAACCTCTTGTAGACTCCCAAATATCAGCTAGCAGCCCAGACAGAAAACCAGAGATCCTTTTAGAGCAACTTGGTGAAACTAGCTTCCTCTTGAAGAAATAACCAAAGCTTGATGACAGTTTGAATAAACTCACTTCCAGTTGTGATTTATGATATAGAAAATCTATAATATCATGGATAGGGTGTGTTTTGAGTGTTAAATTGGTGAGAGTGAATGCAAGTAGTGGTTTGGTGTGAAAGGTGCTTAAAAGTCAAACTATGGTGGTGTGAAGTTTGCCTTTTTGATTTATGGAGTTTTGGTGAATGTGATGATTGGAACAACTCTAAATAGTTATTTTGAGGTTGTGTATATGGTTTTAATGAGGTTTGAATGGTTGCAATTGAAGCCGGTATGGAATTTGCACAAAGGCATTTTGGTGGTTTTGGAGGGTTTCTTCACTTTTAAGCAAAGAGAGGAAGGAGATGAGAGAGCTGTGTTCTCTGGTGTTTAGAGCTGCTCTGGTGTGATTTGGAGAGTGGAAGGAGCCCTCCTTTTATAGGCCTAGAAGGCTAGGGCAGAATTGTCATTTTTTGAACTGGAAGCTTGCATTGGTGGGAAACCTCAATACTTCAAAAGTGTGTCTGCTGGTTTAAGGTTAATTCCATCAGTTAATGTCCTTCCTAATAGCTGTCCTCAAGATGGATGTGTCTAAGATAGCTATGCTGCAGCAAAACCAATGTTTCTTACACAATTTGCTTTTACTTTTCAACCTAGTAATCAAAGGGATTATGGTGAGATTCTTGGTTTTCTCTTGGTTTTCCCCCACATCAGGTTCCAACCTAATACTAACACCACACCACATATGTCTCTATGGTTGGAAATGAACCATATGGTTGAAAATCAATTTATGTTGAATTTTGAAAAGTTGACAAACCAACGCTCAGGCCCAACTTGCACACTTCATAATTCTCAGCTCACAAGGGCTATGAATGAGTTCTATAACTTTCTGGAAAGCCCTCATGGAGCTCTACAACTTTCATGTTTTTGAGATTTTCAAATTACCATAGAACTAGGTCAAAAGGCCTCTCAAAGTTGCTGAAAAACATGCCTAAAAGACCAATAACTTAGAATTTTTCTAAGATGTTTTCCTTCTTGAAATGAATTTGGCCATAACTCCAAATCTATGCATTATATGCTCATGGATCAATTTGGGACTTTTGTAGGGCTTGTCAAGAGCTTTCCAATGAGATTTGAACCAACTCAATTGGATGTGTGGCTAGGGAGTTATGGTCTTGCCCCTTTCGAAACCCTAATTCCCGATTTTTGCAATTACTTCCTAACCCTTGATCCAATGGTCATGAAATTTTATGGGGAGGTGTAATATGATATAAGGACATTTTTCATTCACACCTTGAAGTCAAATTCCTCATTGTTGGAGAGTTGACTTTTTGGTCAACTTTTCGATCGATCGGTGTCTACCGAGTCGCCGTTGGTGATCCGGACATCCTGAGGACTTGAAACTCTTTGGATGGACTTTACTAAGCCATAGGAACTTAATAGACCTTGATCCCACCATTGAAACACTCTTTAAACTAAAAGTCAAACTACGGTTGACTTTTCCTAGTCGAAAACCCTAATCGGGTGTCTCAAATTGCACTGTTCTCGAACCCCGGGTGACCACCTCAAATTGGATTCATACTTTGACCCAATTTTGTATTCTTGATCTTGTTTGAAGTTGGATCAATCCAAAACATTGATTGATCGGACCACTGAAATCTCGATTTGACGGTACGAACCCTAATTTATCTGCATCTTGACAAAGATAAACTTGAACTGGATTTAAGGTTAGTTAATCAAATGAATATGATCCCACAATGATGATGAGGATTTAAGGGGTCAAAATTTGGGGTGCAACAGATGCCCCTATTTAAATATCTTCACTAGATGGTAATGAGAGATGACAGTCCTCATAGAATCGCAGTGAAAGGTATTTAAATATAGCAAACCAGAAATTTTGTCCCTTAGATCCGATGGTATGCAAAAGGACAAATGCAAATATGCCATGAGTCTAAATGATGTTACATGATGTTTGAATGCAAGACAAATGCAGACACAAATATAAAAGAATGGCAACAACGAGTAACCACTCACGAGGACCCACCACACTGGGAATGGCTCAAGACTAAGTAAGCAAGATAGTTCAAACATGACTAAAGAACTTATCCAAGGAAATCTTTCATGCCTGGGACCCAAATTCCACTAGGGAAGACACATCTTCGTTGGGGAAAGGAGATATGGATCTCACTGGGGATAACCGGATGAGGAAGCCCACCGGGGAAGATGACAATTCTTCACTGGGGAAACGAAAGAAAAGAAATGCAAACCACACTGGGGAAAGAAAACCCAATGGGGAAAACTTTGTTGGGAACAAATCCACTAGGGAAGCAAAGCTTCACCGGGGAAAAGACGGAACAAAAAACACGACCCTCACTGGGGATAACCAGATGAGAGAAAAAAATTTTCTATAACGAAGAGTTCAAACGGATCTTCAGGAAAAGGTTAGAACTAAGACCGGACGTGTCGGGGAAACCAGTATCCACTAGTTCTCCGAGACTCGACTGGAAAAGCAAAAGCTTCAACTGGGGAGACTGGTGACGACCAGAATGACAAATAGCTTCAAACAGTGCTAGTTTCCACTAGACTTACTGGGGAGGATGGTGATGACCAATCCAAAGTTCGGTTTCCAAGACGTGTTAAATATCACTAGACTTCCTGGGGATATGGTGCCGACCAAATCGAAGCTCCAATTACAATTGGGGAATTCTAAGCAATGTTGTCAAAACAACAGGACTCTGGCTGGGGAAGTTGGTAACAATCAACTTTCGGTACGAATAACGATTAGTTTTCAAGCAATGCCAGTTAACCACTGGTCTTAGAGAAGACTAGTGATGACCAAATCAAGGTATACCAATAACAATTGGAGGGGACAATGCTAGTAACCGCTAGACTAAATTGGAAAAAATTTGGTGACGACCTAATCCAGGAGACCAATGACCATTGGATTTTCAAAGAGTTTGGTAACGACTAGACCGGAGTGATGATAACAATCTGCTTCAAGCGGTGCCAATAACTATTGGACTCGAGCTAATTGGTGACGACCAAACCAGGTGTACCAATAACAATTGGTTCTGACTAGGTTTTCCAAACAAGGCTAGTGACCACTAGACTTACAGAGATTGGTATTAACCGAATCAAAGGGTACCAATAACAATTGGATCTGAGGATAAGACTAGTAACGACTAGGTTCAGAAAAGCTGGTAATAACCGAATCAAATAGGGTACCAATCACAATTGGATTTGAAGTTAATACCAATAATCATTGGACATTGTAGGGAATTTGGTGAAGACCAACTCTAACGTCAATGACCATTGTTTTTTAGAAGGCAATACTAGTAACCACTATATTTTTAGCCAAATTGGTGAAAACCGAATCAAAGGGGCTCCAATAACCATTGGTTTGCTTTATAACGGAATCAATATCAACTGGGTTTGAAAAATAGTTGGTGACGACCGAATTATTGTACCGAGCGTAATTAGTTCTGAACATGTGCTAGTGACCACTAGTCTTTCAAAGTTTGTTGGTGACGACCAAATCGAAGGTGAAAATTGGTAATAACCCCCTGTTTGCGTAAGTTAGACATTGCTAGTCACTACTAGCTTCCCAAAGAAGATAGGTACACCCAGGATGTCAACTTTGAAGCGAACTTTGCAATAATAAAACAAAGATACAAGGTAACGACCAAAGGATCGCGACGGCGGGAATGTAAACAAATGCGTATGCTGGCATGATGCTGTATGCAAGACGTAGAACGACCCGTAGGAACAAAGGAAAACCAAATAAAGAGAGAACTCGTCACGCTGAGTTTCAAAATGCCTCAAGTCAGGCGACACTTCCTTCTTTGGTGTAGACGATCTTTTCTCAGTAATATCCTCGTATTTCTGCAGAGAAGAAGTCTTAGCTTAAGAGCCTGAATGGCTGTCGGGCACATCTGGCCTGGTCAGAGGTACAGCAACCCTCCACAACTTTGAGGACTGTGTAATGTTATCAGATTACCTCTAGAACCCTTCAGTCATTTTGTTAAATTGTGTTTTCTTTTTTTTAAAACAAGACTTAAGTTTTTCAAAACACTTTGCTTTCATGAAAATTCTTATTAACAAATAAGTGAAATTGCATAACAAAAATAGCGGATCATAACAATGATTTGGCCAAAAAACTGATTTTATTGATAGACAAGAACTTTACAAAAGGCAAAGCCTTGGGAATTTTATAAATTTTGAAAATGGCAACAGAAAGGGTTACAGAATCCCATAATAATCCGGTCCTTCCGACTACCAGCTCACTTGCTTTGCTGCTTCTGACAAGAATAACAGGCGTTGACCTTTCTTCTAATATTTTGCACAGGACTCTGCCCCAGCGTCTGTCAGCTTTCAAACATTGGGCTTTCATCTTGTCGAGGCACTGGAATTCTCCTTCTATGTATTTCGTTTCAGGCGTAGTATTTTCTTACTGCGTCTGAGTTGATGGGATACTTGAGTGGTTCGCCATCCATAGTTTCGAGAATCAGAGATCCTCCAGAGAAAACAGTCTTCACAACGAAAGGGTCGTCATAGTTGGGCATCCACTTGCCACGCATATCTTTTTGTGTTGGTAGGATTTTTCGAAGCACAAGCTCTCCTTCCCTATACTCTTTGGGACGAACCTTCTTGTTGAATGCTCGGGCCATCCTTTGTTGATAGATTTGACTGTGGCACATGGCCGTCATTCTTTTCTCGTCAATGAGATTCAACGAATCAAATCTTTCTTTTATCCACTCGTCTTCATCCAGCTTTGCTTCCGTCAAGATCTTCAAGGAAGGTATTTTGACTTCAATGGGTAGAACAGCGTTCATCCCGTACACTAAGGAAAAGGGAGTTGCTCCTGTCGAAGTTCGCACTGATGTTCAGTATCTGTGCAAAGCAAATGGTAACATCTCATGCCAATCTTTGTAAGTTACGACCATTTTTTGTATTATCTTTTTGATGTTTTTGTTTGCAGCTTCAACTGCACCATTCATCTTAGGTCTGTAAGGGAGGAGTTGTGATGTTTGATCTTAAAATCGTCACAAAGTTCCTTCATTGTTTTGTTGTTCAGATTCGACCCGTTGTCAGTGATGATCTGGTTAGGGATACCATATCGGCAGACGATCTCTTTTTTAATGAAGCGTGCAACCACTTGCTTCGTCACATTTGCATATGACGTTGCTTCCACCCATTTGGTGAAATAATCGATTGCGACAAGGATGAAGCGATGGCCATTAGAAGCTTTTGGCTCTATTGCCCCGATCATATCTATGCCCCACATTGCAAAAGTCCAAGGTGATGTCATCACATTGAGAGATGTGGAGGGACATGCACTTTATCAGCATAAACTTGACATTATGAAACTTTCGAGCGAAGAGTATGCAATCCGCCTCCAAAGTTAACCAGAAGTAACCCGCTCTTAAGATTTTCTTAGCCATGGTGTGGCCATTTGCATGGGTGCCGAAGGTTCCTTCGTGTACTTTGGTCATTATGAGATTCGCCTCGTTTTCATTGACGCATCGGAGTAAGACCATGTCATGGTTTTCTCTGTACAAGATGTCGTTGCTGATGAAGAATTTAGATGACAACCTTCGTAATGCTCTTTTGTCGATTGTGGACGCATTAGCGGGATACTCTTGGTTTTGAAGGAAATTCTTGATATCATAAAACCATGGCTTCTCCTCAGATTCTTCGTCTATTGCCATGACGTATGCGGGTACCGTCCTTCTTTCTATGCGGATCAGAGGTGCCTCATTGACAAACTGGACTTTCCACATTGATGCCATCATGGCTCACGCATCAGCAATGTGATTTTCTGCTCTTGTCGTGCTTGAAGGTAATTTCATCAAAATATTCAGCCATCTCTAAGATGTGGGTCTTATAAGGAATCAATTTTTCGTCCCTGGTTTCCCATTCTCCCTTGAGTTGGTATATCACCAAAGCAGAATCACCAATTACTTCCAAGATTTTGATACGGAGGTCAATGGCAGCCTCCAATCCTAGGATGCAGGCTTCATACTCTGCTATGTTGTTTGTACATGAGAAACAAAGTCGGTTGTGACTGCAGTGTACCCTCCAGTTGGATTTTTCAGAACAGCTCCGATGCCGTGTCCATTTTTGTTTGATGCTCCATCGACATCATCTCCCAGCGGGATCCCGGCTCGGGACTTCTTCTGGACCAGGCTCTGGTTTCGTGCGCTGAATATACATCACATCTTCATCAGGAAAATCGAACTTGAGTGGTTGATAATCCTCCATAGGATGCTCGGCAAGGTGTTCTGACAAGATACTTCCTTTGATAGATTTCTAAGCAACATACTGGATATCGTACTCTGGTAAGAGCATATGCCATCGGGCTAATCTTCCTGTTTGAGCTGGCTTTTCAAAGATGTATTTGATGGGGTCCATCTTAGAAATCAGCATCGTAGTGTGACAAATCATGTATTGCCTCAGACGCTTGGCGACCCATGCTAACGCACAACAAGCTTTTTCCAGGGTGGAGTAACGACTCTCGCAATCAGTGAACTTCTTGCTTAGATAATAGATTGCGTGTTCTTTCTTCCTGACTCATCAGTCTGGCCCAAGACACAACCCATTGAATCTTCTAGCACCGTCATATACATGAACAAAGGCTTTCCAGGTACTAGAGGAATCAACACCGGAGGCTCTTGCAAATACTGCTTGATTTTCTCGAATGCGGCCTGACAGTTTTCATTCCATACCACTGTTCGATCTTTTCGTAGCAACTTGAAGATCGGTGTGCAAGTAGGGGTCAAATTGGAAATGAACCTGTAGATGTAATTCAAACGTCCGAGGAAGCCTCTGACTTGTTTCTCCGTTTTGGGAGCAGGCATCTCCTGGATTGCTTTAATCTTGTCGGGGTCTACTTTAATTCCTCGCTGACTAACGATGAAACCAAGTAACTTGCCTGAATGAACTCCGAAGGTACATTTTGTTGGATTTAGTCTCAATCGATACTTTCGGAGTCTCTTGAATAGCTTTAGTAGATGATCCAAGTGGTCTTCTTCACTTTGGGATTTTGCAATCATATCGTCCACGTACACCTCGATTTCTTTGTGCACTATATCATGAAAGAGTGTGACCATAGCTCTCTGATACGTTGCCCCTGCGTTCTTCAGACCAAAAGGCATTACCTTATAACAATAGGTGCCCCATGGTGTGATGAAAGTTGTTTTCTCCATGTCATCTGGATCCATTTTTATCTGGTTATAACCAGAAAATTCATCCATGAACAAGAAAACTGCAAAGCTTGCTGTGTTATCCACCAAAGTATCAATGTGCGGTAGCGGGAAATCATCCTTCGGACTTGCTTGTTTAGATCCCTGTAGTCGACGCACATCCTGACCTTGCCATCCTTCTTTGGGACCGGTAAAATGTTTGCCACCCATTCTGGATACTTGGATACTGCTAAAAAGCCGGCATCTATTTGCTTTTTGACCTCATCTCGGATTTTAAGTGCCATGTCTGGTCTCGACCTGCGAAGCTTTTGTTTGACCGGAGGACATTCTGGCTTCAAGGGGAGCTTGTGCACGACAATGTCAGTATCCAACCCTGGCATATCTTGGTAGGACCAAGCAAATACGTCAACAAACTCTCTGAGGATTGTTATCAGCTTGTCTTTGATTTCTGGCCTTAATGATGCCCCAATTTTGACTTCTCTTTTGTCTTCCTCTGACCCCAAGTTGATGACTTCCGTCTGCTCTTTGTGGGGTTGGAGACAAACATCTTCGTATTCAGCCATTCTCTTTAACTCTTCTGGGACTTCCAACTCTTCGTCATTCTCTTCTTCAGCTTGAAAGACAAATGAACCGCTAGTAGAAAGAACCGAAGGATCATAGGATTCTGTGGTTGATGGAGGTATTCTGCATGTTTTATTTTCGGAACAATTAGGCACACACACACAGACATGCAGATGAAGGGTTGTTTTTATATTTTTTCGAGAAGATTGCCATTTTTTCTTTTAACAAAAAGAGTGAAAATGATGCAAAAAAAAACAAATAACAAGACTTT